>JBBPLC010000653.1:0-13872 GCA_038089535.1 Hemileccinum rubropunctum
CTGCTCTCACAGCAGCAAATGATGCAGCAACTCGCCTCGCCACGACGACACATCCCTCATCACTCCCCGCAAAACTTATCGCCAATCCCGGCACATGGAACGGCAACCAGGTAACGTTCCACCCCTGGTGGGTGAAGATCGCTACTTGGGTCCAATGTCAGGGCGGTCTAGACGATCGTCAAGCAACCACCGCCGTTCTCCTCCGAATGGTGGGCAAAGCCGAGTTATTTTCAAGGATCACCCTTGAAAAATATCAAAAGAAGAACTCTGTCCTCGAATGGCCAACATAGGAAAAGTTGAAGAAAGAGGTAGAGGACCACTTCAGGATCGACGTCCTGAAGGAAGAATCATATATCCGGCTCACTAACCTTCAGCAGGGCTCGATGCCGATCGAAGTGTTCACCCAACAGTTTGAGCGATTGCGACAGGATGCGGACCTGTCGCGACATGACAACAATGTCTTGTGTTTGTATAAAGAATGCATTGACTATAACAAAGTCTGTGTGGGAAGAGGGAAGTGTCCTCATAGGAAAAGAGACGGAGATAAAAGACATAAGGCATGATGTCATAATGACATCATAGGGCTAGGCCTCAGGTCACATGAGGGGTCTCACGGTCATGTGCACTGGTCATGTGACTTCAAAAATGAAAGAAAATTGTTAAGTATGAAAAGTAAGAAAAAGTGAAAACATAGCATATAGGTCCTGAACTATAACAAGATGTAGGGAACTGGGCAAGAAACAAGTGAATAGAACTAAGGGAAAGTACAGGAGGAAATGCAGATACTCATAGGTAATATGGTAGTTTTGAAACGGGGTTGAGCGATGAAAACAACTAAATGAGACCAACACCTAATCTAGGCATTGGGCAACTTCAGCGACAGTATAAACGGTACGATTTCTGGTGTCCAACCAAACATGGATGAGGATGTGATAGTTGGCGACGAGAAAGTTAATGGTGCCGAGGTATAGCATAAACGTGTTATGACGAAGAGTGTGCGATAACGTGCACAAAGCCGGCAATTGCAGAGTAAGGAAAAGAGTACAGAAGAGTGGTAATCAAATGAACAGGCCCCTAGGGAGGAGGGTATTCAAGTGAATAGGACTGGGGAATAGACGACGAAGGGAGAGGGTTTATATATGTAAGTATGAGGAGTTTAGGGTAGGTCGTCTGAGTCCTAATCGATTGAGGGCCGGTGTGAGAGAGTAAACATGAGGAAAATGCAAGGTAGCCATGAGGACGGTGAGAAGCCCGTGTGGGAATGAGGAAGCGTCCTCATGGGAAAGGGAGCGGAAATGAAAGACATGGGGCATGATGTCATGATGACATCATGGGCTAGGCCTCAGGTCTCGTGAGAGGTCTCACGGTCACGTGCAAGAGTCACATGACTTCGAAAGTGAAAAGAAAGTGTTAAGTTCGAAAATAAAGAAAAAGTGAAGATGTAGCATATAGGTCCTGAACTATAACAAGTTTAGGGTAGGTCTCCTGTATGTGAGGGCTAGTCTGGGAATAACTAAATAAAGAGTCCATAAGGTTTCCATGAGGTATGACATATGTTGATGTTATAGTCTAGACCAATGATATCATAGAGCTCCAGACCTATGGTGATGCCATGTCACATGATGAGCTATAGCAATACAATAAGATTGTTAGGTTATGTGATGTGATAAGATAAAGTCTAATCTGATAAGATAAGTGTAACTGTTCAGTGTTACCATATGAAGGTGAGTCCAATAACACACCAGCATTTGTTATGACTAGCCACTTCATACAAGGAAAAACATTACTGAAGGTTCTGGTTGACCTTTCTAATTGTTGTGATTGCCCTTCATTCTACTCTCTTTCTGGATTGGGATAGATCTAACAACAACTTGTACCTTTCTCTTTTCTAGTTACATGACAAGTAGCACATAACCATGGAATATGGCATATAACTTGTTCTAGACTGATGATGTTATACCTCATGTTTACCTTGCTCTTTTAATTACCACTGCTGCTCTTTCATGAGTCTTCTTTCTATTATTATCAGACCTGTCCTGTAGTACATAGCTTGGTCTGTGCACATTTCCCCTCCTATATATAAAGTAGGTACATGTACTTTGTGACTGGACTCCCTAATCTTATTCACTTGTCTACTGCTCTGGACTCTATCCCCTGCCCTGAACTTGTGTGATACTGCTTCTCTCCTTCCATTGCTGATTTTTGGTACCCAACCTGTGAAAAAGGTACTGGTTGTCATTGTTTTCTCTTTTTTTTTGGCCTTTTAGATTGAGTTCAGTGTTGTGGCCTTTGGCTTGCAACACTAATGGCAGTTTTGTTGCTTATGTGGCTATCTCATATCCCAGGTCATGAAAGAACCTTGATCTAATGTACCTGGAAAGTCTTGATCAACTCAATAAACCATTATCTACTGATTTCTTGGCTAAGGTTCAGCATTTGAAGCTCTAGAACACAATATATATATTTGTCATGGCTTATGTGTAGGTGCCATGATTCCCATGCCTGATTCTGAGGGTAAGTAGTTAGTAAAACTTGCTTGGTACAAGTCAACCTTTGATCTTAATTAAGCTATAAGAAAAAGAGTCTTTCCAGATATCATTCAAGATGATGATAGATATGACATAGTAGATTTGTCTCTACCATCACACAAGTATCCAATGATGAGTTATTGAGAAAGTAACAGAGAGTTAACAATTGTTATGTTTGCCCTTTGTCCTACACTCTTTTCAGATTGGGATAGACTTAACTACAACTTGTACACTTCCTTTTTCCAGTCATATGACCAGTAGCATATGACTGTGGGATATGGCACATGACTCAGCCTAGACTAATGATATCATACCTCATGTTTATCTTGTTCTTTTAATTACTGCTTCTGCTCTCACAAGAGTCTTTTTTCTATTATTATTTTAACCTGCCCTGTAGTATACAACTTGGTCTGTGCACACTTTCCTCATGTATATAAAGTAAATACTTTGCAACTAGACTCCCCAGTTTTATTCACTTGATTACCACACTGGGCTCTGTCCCCTGCCCTGATTCTGTGTGATACTGCTTATCCTTCTCCACTCACTGGTTTCTAAGGTCTAACCTGTAAAAAGGACCTTGCTTGTCATTGTTACATGTTTTATTTCTTTCCTTTTATGTTGAGTTCAGTATCATAGTCTTTGGCTTGTAACAACAATGATATAAGCCAAACAATCATGTCAAAAGTCTCTTTATGTATTCAACCCAGTGTTGTAGTTCGGGCTACGACACTACTGCTTACCGTTACATTCTTTGGTTTCTCCTTATCCTGGACTTACGATTTCTACTTTCAAGGTCACGTGACTTGGCCACTGTTTATCTTATCTATTGTACCTTAGGGGCACGTGCTAGTTCCCACAATCACGTGCCTACAGGTCGACCTAGACTTTGCCTAGATTCATGATGTCACTATGACATCATGCCTCACGGCTACCACGTTCCTTACCTTTAGACCTACCCTAGAGTACACTGCTTGGTCCGTGCACTCTCTCATAGTAGTATATATAGTGGTAGCGATGCGACTGGGTTAGCCAGTCTTATTCATTTGTTCTACCCTCCACACTGTGGGGCCTGGGATACTTGAGTACCGCTCATCCCTTCCTTTTGCCGGTTGACCACCGTTATAGGGTCCTCATTGTATTTATCATTCTTGGCGACACTCGGGCCATCCTAGCTAGAGGCTAGGCCACCCTCGTTGGAGTTGGTTCTTGCCGTTCCACTCCGTTACACCCAGTATTATAGTCCCTGAAGCAATCACTGCTTTTGACAATAAATATCTTTAGATCAGAGGATTGATCTTCACTAGGAAAAGGAAAGATGAAGAGTTGTGTCTTAAATCTTCCTGGAGAAAGATAAAAATCCAAGATAACTTGACTGGAGTTCTCTGGTGTTAGATTGGAACTATATATACTAAGTATATTTTTTGTATTTATGTATACCATGGTCTGTGTGAGAACAACCAGTACTCTATATATAACACACTCTTATAGAGTGATACCAACCTATTTGACTGGGCTTTGTTTGACAAGCATTGAGATGAGCTTCAGAACTGGCTAAATTCAGCTAACCCCAAAGCATTCCATGGATAGGTCAAGTTGATGCTTCCACCACTTCAATTCTTGACCACATGCTAACCCCAGCATAGTATATATATGGATTTGTTTATGACACAGGACCTTAAACCTAAATGATGAGAACCCTTAGAATATAGATTCAAGGAGTTTGGGAACAGCAATGATGGATTGAGTTCATATGTGTTGTAGTTCAGGCTATGACACTACCACTTACCATTACATTCATTGTCTTCTCTTTTACCCAGACTTACAATTTCTACTTTCAAGATCATGTGACTTGGCCACTCTTTGCTATCTTATCTATTGTACCTTAGAGGCACATGCTAGTTCCCACAATCACATGCCTACAGGTCAACCTAGACTAGCCTAGATCTGTGACATCACTATGATGTCATGCCTCACTGCTACCACTTTCCTTACTTCTTTACCTACTCTAGAGTACACTGCTTGGTCTGTGTTACGACTCACTCTTTTCTTTTCCTTTCTTGTTGCATCTCATCTATGACTCATGCTTTTGCCTTCCTTTCCCCACAATGACCATTGTGCTTACTTCCGCTCTTCTCTCATAATAGTCATCCTGATTACTCTTTCTTGTCTCTTATCAGACAGCCCCATTCTTCTCTCTGACAACGCCTTTACACCGCCGTCATTCCCACTCCACTTACCCTATTTAGATTCCTCTGACCTATCGCTGTAACACAGCTTGGTCTGTGGCTGCTACTCTTACCATGTATTCCCTAAGCTAGACCTACCTGGAATAGCACCTTTGTTTCTTTCACTCATCCATTGCCTCTCTAAGTCACTCGTCCTACTTTTGAGTGGATGCTCATCATTCTCCTTTGTCTCTGGTTGCTCTTCATAGCAACTTGTCCCTGCCACTCTTCTTTGCGGTTGTCCCGTTGACAAGGGTATCCCTTGGTCAACCATCTTTAGTCCACCCCAGGAAGCCCCTGCAGAAGTCTCTGGTCGTTAACCACACAACTCATCTTTGTCTTCAGTCGTCTTTCTCACAACTCATCCCATTGATAAGAAAGTCCCTTAGTCGACACTCCTCGTCTCCCAGGTCTATGTTCGTTCCTACCCGGACTGACCATAACAAAAAGTCTAGCTTCTCATCAAAGAAGGCTATCACCATTATAGTCCCTCACCATTTCGCAACCACTGCGCCCTGATCCTCATTGATCCGCTCCCCAAATCAAAACCACTCAACAACTCTTCCTCTTCTGAGCAACCCAACTCCAAAGAAGAAGACTACCTTGACCCAGACACCCTTGTACCCTCTGTTGCTCAACAAAGCAAATCCCTTGACCTCTCACAGCAGTTCTCTGCTAGTCTAACGATCTCTCGTCAACCTACCCCGCCATCCCCCACTTCCATTGCCACTATCCTGGTATTTCCCATACCCCATATCACTCCTATCACTCTCCCTCCATCCACCACCCCTCCACTGTTTGTTAGACCACCATCTCCCGCTATGTCTTCCACCAAGCTTACCAAGCTTCAAGTCTGCACCCCCAAAGCCTTTGATGGTTCCTACAAAACCGCTGTTCAATGGCTTAACACTGTCCAATTCTATCTCCATGTAAATGACAAAGTCTATGACACTGACATCAAGCAAGTCATCTTTGCTCTCTTGTACATGACCAAAGGTCCTGCCCTTACTTGGGCAAACACATTCCAGCAAAACACCATTTCTGGAACCACTGTCACCCTTGGCACTTTTACCAACTTTGTCACCAAGTTCAAGAAAACCTTTGAACACCATGACACTGTCAACGATGTCATCGCCTGGCTCGCCATGAAACGCATGGTTCTTAACACTAAGACCAAGCGTCACAAACCATCCCTTGATTCCTACATCTCCTCATTCCAAAACCATGTCGCCCTCACAGGTATCACTGACAAAAATGTCCTTATCAATTACTTCTCTGCAGGAATCCCTCCCTCCCTCATGCGCTGCATTCTCTCCATGGATACTCCTCCAACTGAGGTCATGGCGTGGTACAAAAAGACAACCCACTTCCAGACACAGTGGGACCGCACCAACGAAATCGCTCACAGAGGCAAGACGTCCTCTTCCCATTTCCATTTCTTCACCTCTCCCACCCACACACCCACTAAAGACCCTGATGCCATGGATATGGATGTAGTCGTATTGCCAAACTCACCCCCAAGGAACATAAACGCTGCATTGAAAAAGGACTTTGTTTCTGCTGCTGCCATGCCAGCCATAATAGCATCTCCTGCCCTTCTTTTCCCTCCATGCCTAACCACCACACAGAAAAGAAGATCCATCGGGTCGAAGAGGAATCCAACCTCCCCACCTTACGTAAAATTGATGACGACAATGATGAAGTTGCCATCAGGAAGGTCTCCTTCCAAATGGATTTTTAGAAAGGGGATCTCAGTCAACATGAATCTCCCCTCCCTCCTTCTTGTGTGCCCCTGTATTTGTATCAGCTACTACTAAAGCCATGCAAATTCCAATCCAGTTAGTTGTTCCCTTGCATACCCAGAAAGCCATCAACACCAGCGCCCTCATTGATAGCGGCGCTGAAATCTCTTGCATTGATCAAGACTTTGTATCAAAACATCGTCTCCCCACCAAGAAACTTGCCTCCCCCATCTGAGCTCAAAACACCGACCACTCATACAACAAGAATGGGAACATCACCCATACTTGTACCCTATACTCCAACATCAAAGGAATCTTCCAGAAAGTTATCTTTTACGTCATGGCCTGCGAAAGAACCAATGTAATCCTTGGACTTCCTTGGTTGAAAACCACTAATCCCACAATTGACTGGAAAAGTCAAACCCTTTCCCTTCCCAAATCCCTTGATGAATCCAATGACTTCTATGCTTCCTGTGCAAAGGACTCCGAACATCACAACTCCCACTTCCGTGCACCTCCATACATCCATGTATCCGCCATCCATGGTTACCACCTCTATGGCTTCCTCAAACAAGAGAACGAGGAACAATTCCTCTCTCACACTCTTGAAAACTGCTCCCTCTTCTAAACCATCTGTGGGGAATCTCATTCCATTCCCAAAGGATCTCCCATCATCTCCTGACTCACCACCACTACTGAACTTGCCATGGAAGCCAAACAAAACAAGCCAAAAATCACTCTTCCTCCTGAATTCTCCCAATTCGCCCCTGTCTTCACCAAGGAAACCATGGACCACATTTCCCCCTCTTGCCCCTACGATCACGAAATTAATGTCAAGGATTCCTTTGTCCCCAAAGTCAGAAAGATATACCCTTTATTTCCCGACAAACGCAAAGCTACTAAGGACTTCTTAGAAAAGAACCTCAAAGCCGGGAAAATCCGCCCTTTGAACTCTCCCCAGGCCGCACCCTTCTTCTTTGTCAAAAAGAAGGATGGCAGACTTTGCCCTTGCCAAGACTACCATTACCTCAACAAACATACCGTTCGAGATGCCTACCCCCTTTCCCTTATCTCCAACCTCATTGATAAACTCCGAGATGTCAAGGTCTTTACCAAGTTTGATGTACAGTGGGGATACAACAATGTCCACATCAAGGATGGACACCAGTGGAAAGCTGCCTTTATTACCCATAAGGGGCTCTTTGAACTCACTGTCATGTTCTTTGGCCTCACCAACTCCCCTGCCACATTTCAAAGGTTCATGAATGACTTCTTCCGTGATATGATCACTAAAGGATGGCTCATTATCTATATGGATGATCTCCTCATCTTCTCCCCCAACCCTGCTATCCATGAGGAATGCACTAAACGTGTCCTCCAACAAATGATGGAACTTGACCTCCATCTTAAACTCGAAAATGCAAGTTTGCTACTACTGAGGTTGAATACCTTGGTATGATTGTTAAACCTGGTCAACTCGCCATGGACCCCATCAAGCTCAATGGCATCGCCAAATGGCCTACTCCTCAAAAGATCAAGGATGTCCGCTCCTTCCTCAGCTTTGCCAACTTCTACCATCACTTCATCCCCGATTACTCCAACATCACTCGCCCTCTCATCGACCTTACCAAGAAAAACTGTGCTTGGTCCTGGACCCCCACATGTCAACAAGCCATGGATACCCTCTGCTCCCAATTCCTTTCCAAACCTGTCCTCCATCTCCCCAACCTCTCCGCACCCTTCGCCATTGCTACCAACACCTCCAAGTTCACTTCTGGAGGTATCCTTCTCCAGACTGACTCAAATGGCGACTGGCATCCCTGCTCCTACCTCTCCCAATTGTTCTCCCCCGCTGAAAGGAATTATGACATCTATGACCACGAACTCCTTGCCGTCATCTGCGCCCTGAAAACATGGCGCCACTACCTCCATGGCTCTCCCTCCCCTGTCCAGGTCTTTACTGACCACAAGAACCTCACATACTTCCGTCAACCCTAGGTATTGAATTGTTGCCAAGCTCGCTGGCTTCTTGACCTTGCCAATTTCGACCTCAATATATGGCATGTTCCTGGTTCCCAACTCGCTGGCCCTGACATTCTCTCCTGCCAACCCAATCTACTCCCTGCTATTGATTCCCCTGACAATGACAACATCACCCTCCTTCCCCCTTCTTTATTTGTCAACGCAATTGACACTACCTTGGCTGATAAAGTTCAATTGGCCTCCACCTCCAACCCCCTCGTGTTGCAGAGCCTCCAATCCATGAACAGTTCTATCCCTCCTGCTTTCCACTCCCATCTCTCTGACTGGGAACACGTCAATGGCCTCTTGACCTACAAGGACTGTATCTATATTCCCAACGACTCCTCTCTCCGCTGAACCATCATTCAGTGCTGCCACGACCACGAAACCGCAGGACACCCTGGATTCCTTAAAACCTGCCAGCTTGTCGCCACCGAATTTTGGTGGCCCGGCCTTGCTTCCTTTGTGCATAAATATGTTGAAGGCTGTGCCACTTGTCAACAAAACAAGGCCAACACCCATCCTACTGTCCCTCCACTTTCCCCAATCTGTTCCCTTGCTTTGCACCCCTTCCAGCAAATCTCCTGCAATCTCATCACCAATTTTCCCCTCTCCGCTAGCTTCGATTCCTTATTGGTTGTGGTCAACCACAGGCTTACTAAGGGGGTAATTCTATGCCCCACCAAGAAATCCATCACCGTAGAAGGAGTCGCTGATCTTTTCTTCCACAAAGTCTTCCTTCACTTCAGCCTCTACAATAAAATTATCTCCGATTGTGGTCCCTAGTTCACCTCTGCCTTCGCCAAAGCCCTTGGAAAAATCCTAAACTACGACCTCTCCCTCTTCACTGCATACCACCCCCAATTGGATGGGGAAACTGAACGAGTAAACCAAGAGGTCAAAATATATCTCCGGATCTTCTATGGAGATAACCCTGCCTCATGGTCTAAAAAGATCTCCCATGCCAAATTCACCCACAATCATCGTCCTCATTCCGTTACTGGCAAATCCCCATTCTTCCTCATGATGTGTTTTGAACCCTGAGCCCTACCTTCCCTCCTTCCTGAGTCCCCTCTCCCTGCTATCAAAACCAGACTCAAAGCCCTTTCCGCAGCTTGTGATGAAGCTCTAGCAGCTCATGAACTCGCCTGCCAAGTCATGGCCTCCTGCACTCACAAGAACTTTACTCCTTTTGTACTAGGAGATAAGGTGTGGCTAGAAGCCTGCAATCTCAAGCGATCTATCACCAACCTGAAGTTTGCCTCCAAACGAGAAGGACCCTTTACCATAACTAAGGTCCTATCTCCAATCGTTTACCAACTCTGCCTCCCCAAAACATGGAAAATCCACAACACATTCCACGCTTCCCTCTTATCGCCCTATCATGAGAATGACATTCACGGACCTAACTTCCCTGCTCCACCACTGGATCTTATCCAGGGTGAAGAAGAATATGAAATTGAAAAAATCTTATGCCACCGCAGAACTCCATCTTGCTGCTTCTTCTTGATCCGATGGAAAGGATACTCCACCAAAGAAGATTCCTGGGTCCCTGAATGGGACTTGAAAAATGCAAAGTCCGCTCTCGCCAATTATAAAAAGCTTCACCCCTCCGTCTTCCCTTGCAAATCAACTTGAACCTCCACTGCCATGTCCTCTCAACCAACCACCTCTAACTCTGTCTCTTCTTCTTCTTTGTTATCTTCCTCTACCTTAGATTCTTCCATTTCTTCCTTGGCAGAAAGGCTTTCATCCCCTCCTCCATGTAACACCTCCCCCAAACCTTCTTCAACTCGTCCTTCTCCTGGATGGAACCACACCCCTTTACTCAACTCACCAGTCACCCCTCCCACCATCATCTCTGTGAAGAACTCGCTGACGGTTGTGCCCTGGAACGCCAGGCATCCCTCCTTCAAAACCCCCGCATTGCCGTTCCTCTCAGCTACTACCTCGATGTCGGCTCCCCATTGTGGAACCTTTACCATGCCTACCTCCAAGTCCAACACCTGGGCAATCTCTTAACCCTCTCCAGAGGAACCTTTGGCTGTCAGGCCAACTTTGTTCGCAATATCCAGCAGAATCTCGAGGGAAACCTCACCACCACCCTCTTCCAACTTGGAATGCCTGAGTTTCTTGACGACATCAACCACTGCCTCTTCAAGCTTAATCAATATCATGCTCACCCTAACTGCACCCATCCTACCTACATTGCCTCCTCCGTCATCACTGCTGACAAATACCAAACCCCCTCCACATCTTCTTCTCCACTTCTACCCAATGAGCTTATTGCTATTCAATGCGCTGAACTCGCACATGAAATACAAACTAGAGAAACCATTTACGGAGAACTTACCGACACCCCCCTCTCCTATTCACACTCCCGCTACAATGAAACCTGCTTCAAGTGCCACCATTTGGGACATCGGTGAATTGACTGCCCTTGGTACCAATGCCCTTCCTGCCTCGTAACCACCCCGCATCATGTTGAAAGCATACAGGTGGTAAGGTAGAGGAATACCTGACACTCACCAAGGTTTAAGGGGTTAGCTTAAGAAGATGGTTGTGGTAAGAACACAAGATGTTATTCAAACTCAGATGACTGAGTTCCAACTTATATACTACATAGACCATATGACTATTTCCTAATAGGGTAAGCTACACTACAACTAGTAAGTAATAAGTAGCGTTGAGAGCTACTACATGGTGCTCAATCAACACTCCCCCTCGCTTAGCTGCCTATCTAAGGTGCGTAAGTGAAGAGAGCACTCATTCAAGGTGCTATGGATCATTCATAGAAAACTAGCCCGAGTTGTGATCTGAATTGATCAAGTTTAACATGTCCAAGGTTTTTAGTGAACATGTTGGCAGGGTTATGTGCCCCTTCGACAAAGAACAGTTCTACTAAACCTTCACGGATAAACTCCCTAACACTGTGCCATTTTATGTCTATGTGTTTATTACACTTTTCGGTAATGGGGTTCAATCTCATGAATATGGAACCTTGGTTATTACCACAAATTGGTATTGGGTGTAACTTGTATCCTAGTTCTTCCATTAAGGAATGCAACCATACCACCTGTTTGCTACAATCAGAAAGTGCAATGTATTCAGCTTCTGTAGAAGAATAGGCAATGTGCTGTTGTTGGCGTGATTGCCAGCTGAAGATGCAATTAGCTAGTTTAATAAACTAGCCAGTCTGAGAGTGACAGGTGTTTGGATTGGATGCCCAATCAGAATCAGTATATGCAATCATGCCAGCCTGAGAGGCTCCATCGAAGACAAGGGAGTAGTAGCAAGTATCAAGTAGGTACCAACATATGTAGAGTGCCTTGTCAAGGTACTCTGATGATGGTTTTGCAGCATGCTGAGATAGGGTGGTCACAGCATAAGCTATGTCTGGTCTGGTCCCTAATGTAATGTACAATAAGGATCCGATCACTTGTTGGAAGCGAGATTGCAGTTCTGGGTCAACTGGGCCATTGTAGTCAAGAGGATAATACCCCTGTGGAAGGGGAGTGGGAGCAACTCTAGCATTCTGCATTCCAAATCGTTCAAGGACTTTTTCTAAGTAAGCACACTGATCAATCATGATCTTGCTGCCAGTCCAATGAATTCTCATGTGCAAGAACTCCTTTGCAGGGCCTAGGTCTCTGTATTCCCATTTGTGCATAAATGCAGCTTTTATCTCTGCAACTATGGCTTTGTCAGGACCACAGAACAGGGCATTGTCAATATAGACGATGGCAACCATTACTTGGGTGCCTTTCTTCCGGTATAGGAAAATACCAGCATCAGACTTCAAATGTTTGAAGCTGAGGTCTTTCATGGACTCATTAAGAGTCTCCCACCAGGCTAGTCCGGCTTGTTTAAGGCCATACAAGGCATGTCATAGATGAAGCACTTTATGCTCTTGCCCTGGGACTACAAAACCTTCAGGTTGTTTCATGTAGATTTCCTCGTGTAGCTTTCCATAAAGGTAAGCACTTCTCACATCGAGTGCTTCTATATGCCAGTTTTCTAAGGCAGCGAGTGCAAGTATGAGCCACACAGTCTCAAACCTTACAACTGGGGAGAAGATTTGGTTGAAGTCAATTTCCTCTGTTTGAGAGAAACCTTTTGCAACCAAGCATGCACGTTTACGACCATCTGGTTTCTGATTGAAGACCCATCGGTTTGCAATAACCTTACACCCCTTTGGGGGGTCAACCAGTTCAAAGACTTTGCGCTCACAGAGTATGTCTAGCTCGTATCAACAAGCAGCTTTCCATTCCTCTTGTGCTGCAGCTGGCAGCATCTGAATGTCCCTATAAGTCCATTCGCGTAGAGGCTTAGTTTCTGCAGAAACTAGCGCATGTGGGATTGCCTTAGACATCAAAAATGCAGCTAATCCAGCTCCCCCTTCACGACATAATCATTCGACGTTAGCTTCACTGTCAGATTCAGGAGCTGTGGTAGGAGCGGGCAGCGCATTGTGTTTGGGAAGGTTGCCTGGCATTTGTGGTGACTCAGGCTCTGGCTGTCTCTATCGAGATGGGCCAGGTTCCCTAACTTTGTCTTGCCAGTGCAATTTGCGCTTGATCTCCTTCACTTGCTCTACAGGATGCATATCTTCCCCATAGACATTGTCAGGCCAGATAGGCACACATTACTGTCGTTGGGGGCGCAGTGGGGCAGGAGAGATCACTGGCAGTGCTCCCCTTGATCCTTTCTTAGGTGCACTAGGAGGGGGTGGTGCCAGGCGAGGTAAAGGTGTGTGAGGAGGGACAGGAGGAGGAGTAGGAACTCGCGGAGTGGGTTGACTGGGTTGATAGTTGTTGTCTGCAGGGGGCAGTGGCAGCTCTTGTAGAGGCTCACGCTCATCAGCAACAGTAGGCACAGGAGGTGCAGCAGTCTGTGTATGGTGTGATGCACAACGAGGGAATCGTGATTCATCAAAGATAGCATGTCCAGAGGTGAATAGGACATTGTTGGAGGAATGCATGAATAGGAAATTGGAGTCATTTCCTGGCATCACACCCAGATACACCATGAGTTTGGACTTAGGGGCCATTTTATTAGCCCGCACATCTTCTGGGATATGCACATAAGCAGCACTTCCAAAAACACAAAGATGGGCTACATCCAGCTGCTGCTTGTATAGCAACTCATAAGAAGTGCACCAGTTATGGCGATGCAGCAGTGTTCTGTTGTAGATGTGGGTTGCATGTATAATGCTGAATTCCCACCAACTACAGTGGCTCAAATAAGTGTCCCAATGTTGGGCCATTTTAGAAAGACTTCATATTTGCAAGAGAACTAAAATATATCAGCTCTGACCCTTGCAGGATCATAAATGCCCCTAACTCCTACCCTGAA
>JBBPLC010000654.1:0-13847 GCA_038089535.1 Hemileccinum rubropunctum
CTCACCAGCAGGCGGTTGTACAATTCCGGTATACCGTGACAGGCGGAACACCGGGAGCCGTCGACAACTTCCCGGACCTCACAGCGGGCGATCTGTATGTGTACCATGCATCTTATCGCGGACAAATTTTTTCTCTCGTGTCGATTTTGGGTAGCCACATGACACAGCCCATTCAATCCTAGCGCATTTGCAGCTTCACGAGTAACGGGGCAGTGCTCCACTTTGACAGCGAAGGGGAAGTTTTGAAAGGTGAGTTGAATATTTTTTATGGTGCTAACGTGAGTGTGGCGGCCATCCGTGCGGATGGCGGTCACTGGACCAAGGGGGGAGGGCAAGGGGCATTGCCCGCTCCCAAGAGGACCCTGACTTCTATACGAATTGGGCGAATTGGGCGTGGAAAGTCGCAAGCCAGGGGTTTCGTCCCAAGGTACGCTCTCCTTCCTTTGCGCGACCGTTGTGGAAATGACGTTGTAGTGGATGGTGCACCGAATCAAAGAACGGGGGGGTCCCTTTGGCATTACACTTCTTTCATCCGCGCGAGGTCCGGAAATCCTGTCTGTACTACTAGCAGACAACTGTGACACAAGCTGAGCGCATGGTACGTGATGGCCCACAGTGGATGCATGTGTGTCCGCTCGGCTGACCTCTCAAATCACCGATTCAGGCCCATGACATCTTGTGGGTATACGTTACTACAGTAAACTTTGTCGTTATACGATGTCGCGGGGGACAAAGTGCCTGACCCGGTACCGGTACCGTGGAGTGAGCAGTCCGACTGGTCACTGTATGACGCGAGAAAGTCATTCTTTCGCAGCCCTGTTGTGTAAAACAGGATGCAGCGGTGTCACCGTCGTTATAGATTCGAGAGCGGACCGGATGTGAGCTCCTGTCACATGCAATGAATGCCGAATCTGACAATCAATATAGCTTGTATTAGCAACGGTACGGCATGGGTATCTTTCTCACCACCTTTTGTTTGAAACAACAGATGAATGCTTGCAGCGTGTGCTCACGAGCGTGAGTCTGTCAAGGGGAATAGCGATGGCAACGCCACCGGTCTGTCGGTCAAATGATGGATGATCCATGATGGACGGAACGCGGGAGGGCGTGGGCAGGTGTAAATTAGACTCTTGAATTCTTCAGACCCGTCGTTTTCGGAATCGAGCCAAGACCCGCCAATTTGGTGCCTTTTCGACCCTACTCGTAGAGATAACGCAACGTTATCAGATAAGAGGTTCGGGCGATATAGAGACTATCCCCAGAGGGTTGTATTGCATCGTAACGTCCTGGGGTTGAACGACGTCCCCGAGGTATAGAATTATAGAATTATGTTGGACTTATGGAGCCCCATGGAGATGTTTTGAATGTGAACCTCGATTCAGGGGAAAACGGGAACTCCCCGCGGCGGTGCTTGCGGGAATTGCCATTCACTAATCGATCGATCTGTCCGAATTTGCTTCCGTACATCGGTCAACGACAATCGGACGGTTCCCTGGGAAAAACAATAATGTTTCAACGCCACTCTTGGCCGCCATGGAAAATCCGTTCGGCCGGGTTTGGTGATAGGCTACTGCGGAAGTCACCCACCCGCCAAGCCATCGTGCAACCAAGTTTGAGTTGCCCCCCATCATCCGGGGCGGTGCAAAGACGAAGGACAACTTGAATGCCAACGAACGATCACTGGCAAGACTTGGGAGAAACACACCTCAATTGGATCCACTCCGGCCTTTTCACATCGTCCGCGGCGTGGTTCAAGGTCAGTGTTTACGCTGGAGCCACTTGAAAAATGCGCAACGATACAGCTAAACCATGGATAGCACTGCTTTTCGCAGTGTTTTTTCTGTCAATGATTACCTATGCCCATGAGATCGGCGCGTCGAACACGACTTGAATCAATGATTGAAGTTCAGCGCATCAACTGTCAAGTTCGAGTGGCGGTTATCTCAATATTGGAAACGACCGAGAAACTATCCTCGATCGAGACGAGGTTGACAATGGCGACTGTCGTCTGTCAAAAGACGTTTACAAGATGTTATCTCGTGTCGATTATATGGAATTGCTTGACTACCCAGCTGCATGAATCCAGCCCCAATCACGGGATCAACTTGGGCGACAGACGATGTGAGTTACAACCATCTCGGCGCGATACTTCCGCAAGTTGCTCCAACGGCGGCCGACGAGGTTCACTCTGTTCGTTGGCCGCCATTGGCCGTGTGCCTCGGCAAAGTCGGAGTTTGGATATTTCCAATCGGCTTCGTCGGGGTTAAAACCCTTCTGGGGGAAAGGGCTTGCCGCGCGGTGCCGAGGTCCGATAGGTCCGATTCCCACAACCGATGCTTCCGGGGTTTCCGGAACATCCGCGTCTTTAAAAGGATTCACATCGTAACTCTTTTTTAGTACTCTTGGCTCGTCGCTGAAGATGGCGACGGAACGCGATCCATTACTGTCGAGTGTCAACGTGGATGATCAAGGCAACAAACAAATACGGGATTCGCCTGTCGGGCCGTCTGAGATCTCACGGTCGACACGGTATGCGATTCTTGCTGGCCTTTGGTCTGCCACGTTCCTTTCTGTCAGTGTTTCTCTCAGCATGCATATTGATGAATTTTTATTGACAACCCTCGTTTGATAGTCGCTAAATAGTAGGTACCACTCCCTTGGTGTGGAACCGGTCTAATCGAATCTCTAGCCACTCTGGTAGCGACATGTATGCGTTTTTGACGTCCTCAATTCAACCATAATTGACCACTTCCGGCGCAGTACTGCCCTCCATCTCATCGGAGTTCGAGAAGTCCAACGAAGCCAGTTGGTTGGGAACATCGTAAATACTTATGGAATACGCTATGCGATCGCAACTGATGTACCGCGGTGTCCAGATACTTGTTGGCAGTTTGCACCTTTACGCCACTTTACGGTCGCTTGTGCAATGTCTTGGGACGGAGAGGTGCCAATCAAACAGCTGTGATCGCCGCGGCATTAGGAACTGCTGCATGCGGGTTTTCAAGAAACATGGAAATACTTATTCTGGCTAGATTCGTACGTTCCGTGAACTGTATACGTTGACTCAGATTGACGCTCGGTAGCTATCGGGAATGGGCGGCGGAGGCATTCTGACGACTTCTACGTGAGTTCTGACTACCCTGAGTTCCGTACGGAGCCAATCTAATCTTGATGCCAATCATACAGCATCGTTATCAGCGACATGTACAGTTTACGCGTCCGTTTTCGTGTCCAATTATTACGACGTGATGATCATTAACATGACATAGTCCAGGGGCCTGGCGCAGGGGGTTTCAGCCCTATTCAATGGTGTATGTTTCCCATCTTCAGATTATTATGTCAATTTACTCAATTGCTTTAGCTCGGTATGGGACTTGGAGGACCCATTGGGGGTCTCGTGAGTGATTGGTATGAAATATTTGTCTCCATCTTGCCGAAATGTTCATTCATTTTGTTCCAAAAGGTTTGGATGGCGATGGGCGTTTATCATGCAATTGCCCCTTTTTGCATTATCACTCATTCTAACCACATATAATTTGGTCTACGTAACACCCGTAAGTCGGGCTGTCACGGGCTTTGCAGTTACCTCCTCACAGTATACAGGGAAAAGCTAAGAGTACCAAAGACGTATTGAAGAGGATAGACTGGGGTGGGAGCTTCACACTCCTGGTGGCTGTGCGTGGATATTTCTCGCTAAACAAAACCCTTTGGATAAACTGATCGTGACAGGTGGGAGCTTTCTTGACGTTCCTGAGTATGAAGTTCAATGAGGACTACACGGTAACTTTTTGGGCTGAATCGCTTTCCTAATTCAGAGTCTGATCTTACCATAGTGGGATGACCCCTGGGTCATGAATTCGCTCGTCTTAGCTTGCGTATTTGCCGTCGCATTCATACTGGTGGAGCTATTGATTGCTCCAGAACCCGTACTTGCGCCATTCCTACTGAAGCAATGCGTCCCTGTTTTAGTGGGGATGAGCAATTTCCTCGTCTCTCTGTGCAACTTTTCAGTCATGTACTTCTACCCCATGTGGTTCCAGACTGTAGCCTTGACGAGTGCATCCGTAGCAGGTGAGATACCCATCTTTGTGATCTGCGTCGTAGCGTCAACTTGACGACGATCAAAGGCCTTCATCTGCTCCCCAATAGTATTTCCATGTCCATCGGGTCACTGTTCGCTGGGTGAGTCATTTGTGCTTTGTATGTGCTGTATTCAGAGAGCGCTGACCGGTTCGTAGTTGGATGATGCATCGCACGGGGAAATATAAGTTGATCAACGTCGGCTTTGGTTTTTTCCCGTTCATAGGAATCGTTTTGATTACGCTCATAAATGAAGACTCGGGTCCACTGCAAACGTGGTTCGGCATTGTGATTCATCATCATTATCTACCCCGTGTTGCATCACGCTGACTAGGAAACGACAGATTCCGTTGGGCTTTGGCAACGCTGTGGTGTTACAAACGATGCTGAGTATGTGTGCGCCTACTTTTTGATAGAGTATCAAGTTCACCGCCACCATCAGTTGCATTGTTAGCGCATTTGCCCGGTGCGTGATTGGGGAAATGTGTATGATCGCATCGAGCTGATGACGGTGATGCATAGAGAGTTCGATGGCTGTTGGCACAGGTTTCGGACAGGTTTTCCGTGGCCTCGGTGATTCATGGGCACTACCCTTGCAGTGAATCTCGTCTGACGTGTTTGTATTCAGGACAAGTGTGCGGTGTTGCGGTCTCGTCTGCCCTCTTCCAATCCAAACTCAACTCGGAATTGCACGCACGCATTCATGGTCCTGATGCGGATGAGGTGAGGGTAACGTCCAATCCCCCCCTGACCCCCTCTGATTCTGGTGAACACTAGGTGATCAGTCGCATTCGGCATTCGGCGACGCTAGTTGGGCAACTTGGCCCTGACTTGCAGCGCGCTGCGAGGGACTCGTACGCGGTCTCTCTCCGTGCAGTGTTTTTCCTCGCGGCGTGTTCGACGCTCTTGGCGTACTTCATTCGACTTCCGGTCCGTACACCTGTGTCGAGGATCTGCGTGTTATGCTGACTGACTGCGACGACGTTGTTCAGATACCCGAGAAGACGCTCGAGTACAGTCCGAGGAAGAAAGCGAACGATGCGTCTCGAGTGGAAGCACAGGCGACTCGACCCGATGACGACGACGAAGCTGTGGAAGAGGAAGATGGGCTGGTAGAAGGTACACCTGGTACAGAAGCACGACGACCCCGACGGCGACTGTCGTGTTTCGAGTCCATCGATGAGACGATGGATCCGGATTTAGAACGCAATACCACCACGGGTCGTGTTGCAAGGTAGTAAGGAGACCAGAGGATGGTCTGGATCGTCGTCGTCGTTGACGACTTTTGAAAGGTGGTGATGATATCACCGCTCGGACAACTATTTTGCTTTCTTTTCTTTTTTTTTTCTCATGTCCGTATGTTCTTTCTTTCCACGACTGGACAGACACTACGCATGCGAAATGCCATGTGCGTTATTGCGTTGACGTCGCCCCGCCCGCCTCTTGGTAAACGCAATTGTGTGCGTGCCTAGTGCATTCGCTCGTTCTCCTCGTGACCGAGCCCCACGGAAGGAACAATAATAATTATAGTCAGCAATATTTGGAACCGCGCCACTTTTTTCAATATGGCTTCGTTGATCGGCCGGATAACGCCGTTACCGCCTACCATACGCCGCACGGGCACGCCGCCAGATGCATCTGAATCGAGCGTTGGATATCCGTCCAGGAACGCCCTAGAGGTTGCGTTACACGACGGACGATGATGCTGTCCAGCATTTTACACCAAGGGCTGCTGAACAGGGACCCTGGTTTGTACGTGTTCGTCGGATCCGCCCATATTACATGTGGACGTGGGAATACTTCGGAGCCATATTTTGAAATTGGGGGAGACTTTACTTATCGATGCGGGCGTGACGTGGTTGCCATAGATAACGTTGATATCTCGGAGCCCGTGACGAGATGGATATCGAGTTGGAAAGCGGATTGTCTGTCGTGGATGAGTATCACCTCCAAAGGGTTGATAACGGGGATATGGGTATGGGTGGGATACAAATACAAGCAACATCAAGGGGAGAACAAAAAAAAAAAGGGTACATCCAACGAAAGAAGACAGACAAAAAAACGCTTGAAAAAGCGACCCAAACATGCCAACCCAACCAACCTATAACACCCGATTTGAAACACCCTCACGTTCTTCTCCTCTGTGCGTTTCGTCGTTCGCCTTCGACAGAGACGAATGTGACGAGGACGTCACCGGTCATGGTCAAGCCGTGTGGCGTGATGTGGATCAATCCCGGATTTAAGCCCGTCGAAGGCGAGTAGGTTGCCGCGGGAGCTTGTTTGCTATCGTTGCTGGCCATCTGTTACAAAAGAGGGAAAGGACGACCATCAATGAAAATGATCCCCCCAAAGACGCCCAACGATCGGGAACTATCGGGAGAAGAAGGGGATCAAAAAGTAGGGAAAAAGAAGGATCATCGAGTGGGGAGGAACGGAACAGGAGGGGAAAGAGGGGGTGGATCCCACGTACCAACGATGAATCATTTTCAAACGACCATTTGTAGGATTGTCCGTTGAGTGCTGTAAACGTTCTCGACCTTTTGTTTGTTTTACATTATTTTTTATCAAAGAAGATGGAGAGAGAAAGGAAAAGGAAAAGGGTCGATTTTGGCGATGGATGGGAAGCCGGGTCCATAGAGGGGGGTGCCACTCACGAACTAAAGAATTTGCTGCGGTTGATGCAGAGTTCGTGGCCGTGCACGACGACCGAACTGGGTCGGCCTGATTGCCATACTACACGGCCGACCTCGGCTTCGCTCAGACCATCCGTGCTCACCCGTTTTATCGTCGTCGTCGTTGTGCTGAGATAGCTCGGCGTTTCGATCCGATAAAGTATACGGCCCTCTGGCGAAACGAGGACGGTATTAAATGGACTATCCTGGGCCAACGAAAAGTTCATCGGGTTCGGAGCTAAAGGGCGGATGGAAATGGAGAGGGCGTTGCGAGGGCGCGATTAAAAAAGGGACGAGCGACACTGTCAGCGAGAGCTGGGAGACCGAGCCGAGAGAAGTTTCGGATTCTGCCACGGTGAGCGCCCCTTGGCGCAGGTCGCTATATCACCGACGACCATTGAAAATCTGAGTGTTATGGATGTCAGGATGGATGAACAGGACTGAAAAGCGTAACTCTAGCGAACCCAACATCACCACATGCGCCTCGAGGACAACGAGTGAGGCAGTGTGCAATCTCTTCGCTGATTGGTTCCGTCCAAACTGGGTAAACAAAGTCACACCACCATTTTTTTTTCTTCCGTTCACGTTATACACGATTAATCGATTGTCTAATCAAAAATGACTACATACTACATAACTTGAATCGTCCATCTCTAGCAAAAAAACAAAAACAAAAGAAAACGAATGGTATCTGGGAAACACGTCAGAACCGACATTGACGACATAGCGACAGGACCAACTTAGGTTATAGATCGTCGACGGTCACCATCGTCGACAACCGACTACGCTTATAGGTACGCGGCGCATCCGGGTTGGGCGGTGCGCGGCGCATCGGTTTGCCAACGGCATGTACCCTGTTCAACAGGATACCAGCAACAGCCTTGCAGCGTGCCTCGCGATCCTGCGCGAGTCTCTGGGCCGTCCTCTGACGCACCAATGCCTCCAGATGCGACGGTCGAGGCATCCTTACGGTAAAGGATTGTGACGCAAGTCGTGTGCGTTGATATGGCACGAGTTGGTCGTGTTGAACGGTGGATACGGGGAGCGCATGACGGTCGTCGAACGGATTATCTTGTGGAAAGTAGATGGGGTGGGTATCGACGGGTGGGGATAGCCGCCTGCAGCTAGGGGGTATGGAAACGGGAACGGTACGCCATGCAGCCTTGGCCAGTCCCGGAGGCTGTCTATCGGGCAAGTCCGTTGCGACGCCAGCGTAACCGGACGATAATCTAGACTGAGAAGATATGCCAGAGAATGTTCCATGGATGGTGTGGACGACGTGGATGGGCATGGACATGGCGATGAGACAGGGACTGAAACGAAAGAGAACGAAAGAGAGCGTTTATAAATCAAGAACAACAGCCGAGCAATAGCAACACACGCCTCCCACAGTACCTTCTTTGGACAATGGCCTCAATTCTTCACTGCCTCGTGTACCCTTTTTGTTGTGTTAGTCCTTGAGAATTCCATCGCACAAGTACAATAGGTCAATAACAACATCAGCGCCCTCACAACGGCTACTAGTGGAGCCAAGACAACTTGATCAAGTAAGGCTGCTCGACCATATAAATCTCGCAACTCGATCCACAACGGTCATCAATACCGGATCTCTCCGTGGTCAAACTTTGATAACTTGCCTTATCATGTACGCCGCACAAGTGTCAGGAGTTTCACCATCTCGTCACCATCACGGTCTTTGCAGGTCCAGATTCCTTCCACTTTTGCTTGCATCCTTGAATTCGGCTTCAGCACGCGATCGGTCCTGCCTCTCCAAGTGGCGGAAAGCCAGTGGACGGTCTACAGAAGCCTGCCAGCGCACTTTTACGCCAGATATCGAAAGGGGCTCACGCCTAGCTGGACAACTGATATGATTCAAGTTCGGAAGGACCTTGACTGATCCCGTCACCGAAGCAGCCGCGCACATTGTCTTGCGCTGATAACGGTGGAGCTACGCGCATATCACTTCCTCGAGGTTGGGAAAAGCCCTGATGATCCCATGCACGGACGGAAATCGTTTATCATGCCCGTCATCGATGGCGGTCGTTATGTAAGAACACGCAGCGTGTATGAGTGCCGCAAAGTGGCACATGATTGAGGGGCTGCTTTACAAAGGAAGATAGTCGAATTGGGCAATGCGGCCAGACATTTTGCCAACATCGGGATCGGTGAGTCTGTAGCGTGTTAGAATGACGGTGACCGACCTAGACGATAGTTCAATGAATTGGTTCTCGTCATGAACCATGTCCTGCATGTCATGGAATTGAAGCTCCCCATCGTCATCGACGTAAAAGGATAGATCATAGCGAGGCAAGACAACAGACAGTTGTAATAATGGCGCAGATTGATTAGGGAGGCACCGATAAGAAAGTCCTGGGGGGTAGCAAGTGACCGTAGGAGACTTGAAACCACGTCCCATGATCGACAAGGAACTCATGGCCTTTCCACATGCGACAATGACCAGAAGTATCGTCAATCTTCCAGTTCTCTGAAGAAGCCTCCCATATAGTATCGAGAGATGATGGATGTGAAAGGTTTGGTCGCGTCTATATGTCATTAGTTGTCAACCATCTGTGCCATGTACGAACTGGACCAGGGGTAGCTGTCAAGACACGTGTGACTACCTGGTAGAACGCAGGAGCGTGTTCCAAGGAGAGGGCAATGCAGAACTCAATCCTCCGCCATTCCATTGCAAGGAAACGGTACCGCAAAAGCCGGGATGACTGTGATTTCGTGCGCGCCGGCAGGGTGGGCCGGCCGCGTGCGGACAAGGATTGTGGGAATCACGTGTGCTCGTTACCACCAAACAGAAGAAGGGTTTCGCGGGGTAACATCGTTTGGGATGCGCTCCAAGCTGGGTCCCGTTTGAAATGTGGCAAAAGGTGGCAGAGCAGCCTGGGTGTTGGCACCGTCATGGCCCCCACCTTGGACTTCGCGGTCAGCGACTCTTACCAAACGTACCGCCAAAGCACATCTTTAAGAGCCACTGACGGCCAGCCTGTGTTGGTAGAATCACTGAGGCGCCGGATGCCACAGGAACTTTGTATGCAACATTTTGACCGATCAGTGACAGGTCTAGGAAGGTACAAATCAGTCTCGCCACGACGGTCCTGGAAGCCTACTTTGGGATCGAGGTCATTAAGCAAATTGGACATACCTGCTGGGATGACCGTACAATACATTTTTATCCCCTTCCCGCACAGTAGCCTATCGGCATTGTGAAAAGTGCATTGGGATGGTTTTGCCCGTTCTTGGACTCGCTAAGTGCTCCTTTACCCCATTCATCGGAGTCGCTTTGGCCAATGAGAGACTCGTTGAACGAGTACGCTATTTTTGAACTTTTCAGGCGCTATTGCCAGCAAGAACGTCTGTCCGTCCGCATTCGGACTCGAAAAGCGGACCGAGTCTTATTTGGCCGAGTCACTGCCAGTGGCATCACACACCAGACGAGCCAAGAACCATATCACCGTGACAATATAAGTGTCCGAACTACACTACTTCAAGTTGTATTCCAGTGAGCACTCTCCTTCATCTCATGGCTACAGAAGAGACCCCATTGCTGGCGATCCAGTGTGCTCTTCCCACCAAGGATATTTACTACGACCGCTTCACCCATGGACAAAAGCGGGCGATCCTCGTTATAGTGTCCCTCAACGGACTCGTTCCCAGTAAGTCTTGGATTTTGGTTTGACTTGTTTCGTGTTTATTCAAGCGGTTCCATCGATGTCATAGTGGTCGTCAGCGGGTGCTTTGTCCCATTGATACCACAGATTTCCAAGGACCTCGATTCAACTCCTGCGGCTGTGAGGTATGTCATCCTACACATACTATCGGTTTTAGGTCGTAAATCTAGGTTCACAGTCTAGGCGTCAGCCTGTCTGTCCTTGCAAGTTCGCTCGGCGTAATGTTCTGGTCTGCATATAATTTATTCTGTAAGTCTATATGGTTTCCACACCTACTCTCCGCCTCACTCGACATTGATTTTCCTGCTAAGATGGTCGACGAGTCATGTACATCTGTGGAATGCCTTTCACGATAATCGGTAGTTTCGCTGTTGCGGCGTCTACTGACCTAAACAGTCTGCTTTTTTGGCGGTTCGTGCAGTCATTTGGTTGTTCCGGCGGTTTTGCACTCGGAGCTGCCACTATCGGGGATATTTATAAAGTAGAGGAACGTGGTACTGCTATGGGTGCATTCTTTGGCGTGAGCCTACTCGCTATCAGAATCCGTCGATCATGATGCTAGCATCCATCACCTAGACTGCGTTGCTAGGTCTCGCGCTCGCAGCGCCCCTTGGAGGTCACTTCGCGCTCTGCTGCTCCGATAGATATTGATTCTTACGGGACCATTCAGGTATCTCGGCTCAATACTGGTCTTGGCGAGGTTTCCATGCTACATTGGGTGTAGGGGGTGTGATGCTTCTGTTGTTGTTTGTCTTCTTCCTTCCCGAAACTGCTCACTCGGGTACGCGCGGCATCGACAAAGTGCAGGGACCAAAGATCTTCGTTTGGGTCAATCCATTCCACTGCTTGGCTCTACTACGAAGTCCCAATATCATGGCAATCGTACGTCTTTTTTGTACAAGGCGGATGTCGGTGGAGTGCCTTTCTAACTGGGCTCTTTTAGACGTTGTCGAATGCCTTTGCACTCATGTCTGACTACAGTGCGTCTTCGTAGATCTAATTAATCGCTGTTTCCTAACATCCCGGACCTGACAGTACTATTGGTACCTATCGCATATACCATTGTACGTACCCAAAGGCTATAGAACTGTACATCGTGCTGACAGGTTCATAGGGTGCTAGATATGGAATTACAAGTGAAGCCCTCCTCGGTATGCTTTTCCTTCCAAATGGTGTTGGTCACTTGAGTACGTCCTGTCGGTCCGACTGGATGTCTCGTTTGCTTACATTTGTAGTTGGGGCCCCAATTTCTGGGTACATCTCCGATAGGGTTGTGCGACAGGAGAAGCGCAAGGGGGGATGGATCCCAGAAGATCGCCTCCGTGCGGTGTGGGTCGGGGGACTTGTCCTCGTACCCATCTCTACCACGCTGGCTGGTTTCGTGACGGCTTATGTCGATGGGACGCTCGGTCTAGTGATCAGCCTTGTCTGCCTCTTCTGTACTGGCTTTGGCGTAAGTCTCTTTCCGGACATCCCCGGGACCGATGTGAGCATCCATCCAACAGGTTGATATGGTTCTCACACCAATTGCCGCGTATGCCGTCGATATCGTGCCCTCCCAGAGCGCCGAGGCCATGGCTGCTATTTCGTACGTCTCCGTCCTATGCAAACATGCGCTCTCTATGATCTATATCGTTTACGCCGTCTATCCACATCAGGGCATTTCAAGCGCTATTGCTTACGCCGGTCTCTGCATTGTGTATTCCTTCTGTCCAAACCATCGGTGTCACGGCAACCAACAGTATCTCTGCCATCTTTGCATTGTTCGGACATGGGTTCGTATTTTGCGTGTCGTTGTCGAGTGTGGATGTTGACGAGCAAGACAGGTTGATCTGGTTGACGATACGATATGGAAAACAGATGCGCGCATACGTTGATGTTGGATACCCCGATTTCGATGCTCGGGATATTTAAGGGATTGATTGCAATACGTGTAGAACACTGTAATAACAACCTAGCACGAATCGTTCACGAGTTTTTGAACCCTGTTTATTCTCAAGGAATTCATACCTTTTGTAAATCATGTTCGACAAGGACACGGGCATTTCACTCCCCCCGAACCCTCTGATGTTGACCGGACCTCCGGATGGGTGTTCATATAAGCTTTCTCCAAGCGTATCTGTGACCCCACTGATGACCACTGCCAAGCGCTCTTCAAAGGCCGAAATGAAGCAACAAACCTGCAAGGTAGCCCGGCCGGGTTCAAGGTGCTTACGTTCCATGCACTGATAGCTGTGTAAGCCAATAGACATCCTGGTTGCCGGGATCGTTGGTGGTGGCGATATCAGAACTCGACATCCTATGAGTGCCTATAGAATCTTTTTGTTCGAACGGGTAACTACACTATTTCATCCTGATCACGGTCGTTGCGTAGGAATGCACAGCGCGTGTGACTGTCGCAAAATGGCACACACTTGCAGTCGAGGGTGTGCTTTACAAAGGAGGCTAGTCACATTGGGCAATGCGACCAGACATTTTGTCAATGTCGAGATGGGCGGATCTGTAGCATGTTGGAACGACGGAGACTCGGAGAGCATCCTAGATGATAGTCGAGCATTAGTTATCAACCGTCTGTGCCGTGTACGTTGGAGCTTTCAAGACGCGCCAGCGACATGATGGTCATTGAGAAGATGGCCAGGACATCGTCTGAGATGGGAACTAAGCTAGGTGCTGTTTGAATGGGGAAGAAATGTGACAGAGCAGCCGGCCCATCGCCTGGCCAGGTGGTTGCCGGTGGCGCCTTCGTGGCTCTACTAATCAGTCTCGCCACGACGGTGCAAGAGGTCATTATGTAAACAAATCGAACCTGCTGCTACTAGTGGGATGACCGTGTCATACGTTTTTATTTCCTTCCCGCATAGTAGCCTATCGGCATTGTGAAAGCACATCATGATCGGGATGAGTTTTCCTTGTTCTTGGACTCGCTAAGTGCTCCTTTACCCCATTCATCGGAGTTGTTTTAGGTGTTTTGGCCAACGGGAGACTAGCGAGGCGTCATTGAACGAGTATGCCATTTTTGAGCTTTCAGGCGCTACTAGCAGGAAGGTCTGTCCGTCCGCATGTCGGTCGAAAAGTTGCCTTGGCTCGCGTCTTATTTGGCCGAGTCACTGCCAGTGGCATCACACATAAAACGAGCCAAGAACCATACCACCGTGACAATATAAGTGTCCGAACTACGTCAAATTGTATTCCAGTGAGCACTCATCTTCATCGCATGGCTACAGAAGAGACCCCATTGCTGGCTACCCAGCCCGCCCTCCCCACCAAGGATATTTACGACCACTTCACCCATGGACAAAAGCGAGCGATCCTTGTTATAGTGTCCCTCAATGGGCTCGTCCCCAGTAAGTCTTGCATTTCGATTTGCCCCGCTTTGTGTTTATTCAAGCGGTTCCACCGACGAGTGTTCGTCAGT
>JBBPLC010000655.1:0-13834 GCA_038089535.1 Hemileccinum rubropunctum
CCCAGTCGTCCTTCGCAAACCAGGCACGACCCCAGCGCGGACTAATCACTCTCAAGGGAGAGGACTGAGAAGTTCTATCTAGCAGAGACACAATTCTGCCCTTCCAAGGGGCTCCTCTAAAGGCAGCAAGGGAAATGAAAAAGAAATCTTAGGTAATGACCCGAGGCACCACTTAACGCTGTGGATCGCGCATGATAGAGATAATAGAGCTAAGTGGAATGGAGGGATTGAGAGATTGAGGGAGGAAGGGAGGGAGGGAGGAAGGGAAAGATCAATCAATCCATGATCTGAATCAGATTCGGAATGGACCGGGCAGTGGCTGTGCTGCTTAGTCAACGGACAGCAGATTTCGTGCCAGAGAACTGGTGCCAGGCGAGCCACACGGTTTGTGTGAATAAAAAAGGAAAGTATGTATTGATAAGCGACATAAACGACGGTAATGTCGACAGCCGATACAACCGAAACAACCGAAATAGTCGAAAAACGCGTCGGATGCCTCAACTCCTCAAACTCTCCCCCACCTCTCCCCCGTAACTCTTTGATGTTTCTGTTTTACCTACTAACTCTAACCTTGCCCTCAGGCATACCTCTCCTGCTGGGGAATTCGACATTGACACTGACATCTATTTTCAGAACAAACAAAAATGGCAAAAAAGAACAGAAACAGCGCTCCTGGACTCTGGAGCAGTCCAAACTTTCGTGGACAAAAAATGGGTAACATCCCTAGGAATTCCCACCAAAAAATTATCTCTCCCACATTCCATTACTAATGCTGATGGGACTTCCTCATCCCACTGAACAATCACAGACTACATATCAGTTGTATTTTCCTACCTGGGTCAGTCACTCTGAAGGAGTCAACGCCTTGGTAACCAATCTAGGCACTCGTTGTATTTATCTACGCTACGACTGATTCCAATGCCAGATTCCAATGCCACAACCCACTGATCAACTGGGTTGATAAAGAAATAAAGTTCTGCCAATGCACAAGGAACTGCGTCACGATCAACGCAGCTGGCCTAGTCAAGAGGTCTGGAACCCAACCATCTGCTCCATTGAGGAAGGTCTCGCGGATAAGGTACCAAAACAATACCACGAATTCCTTGACGTGTTTAGCAAGGAAGAACCTAAGGGCATGCCCATACACAAACCTTGGGACCATGCCATCAATCTCAAACCCGACTTCATACCAAAAAAGGGTCGAGTAATTCCACTTTCCGATGCCGAAGGAGAAGAAGTCAGGAACTTCATCACATCCGAACAAGAAAAGGGCTATATCTGCCCATCAAAGTCACCACAAATGCTCCAGTATTTTTTATTCCAAGGAAAACTGGCGAAAAACCCCTAGTTATGGACTATTGCTACTTAAACAAGGGTACGGTAAAAAACTCATACCCTCTCACACTCATTTCAGCACTTGTCAATCGCCTAAAAGGCGCGGACAAATTCACCTGCCTCGACCTTAGGTGGGGTTACAACAATGTCCATATCAAGGAAGGCGACAAATGGAAGGCCACATTTGTAACACCACTATGGGCAGTAGGAATGTATTTCGGGATGACTAACTCTCTTCCCACTTTTCAACAGATGATGAACAATATATTTAACGACATGTATGCCGTGATCATTGTCTACCTCGATGACATGTGCATCTCACAAAAAATAAATCCAACAAAGAACATTCTGAGGTCGTAAAGGGACACTCTCAAAGAGGTACAACAATGAGGAGGTTCAAGGGAGTGGCTTGGCCATAGTAGAGCCTTTGCAATCAGCTTGGCATATACATGGTCAGTTTTTTGGTCCTCTCTATGAAGCCCGACAATTGCATTCAAGGCTCCAGAATATCTAGACTCAGACCCGATCCTATGTTACAAGTTGCTTGCTGGCAACAATGATAGGGTCAATGAGGAGCATCTAGCTCAATACAAATAAGCAGCAAGAAGGGTTATAGATAGCGGATGCCTTTGACAGATGGCATAACTGGCAAAGGAAGGAAAGGTAGCCTTCCACTGTGTCGGGGTAGGGTGGAGCCGAGAGCCTGAGTGTGTGTGTATCCCCTGCAGGGTTGATGAGGTTAACTATAGAGCTGCATGTTGAGGGGGCAGGATTGAGGAGAAAGCCTCAAACTATATAGCTGAGTGACATCTTGCATCACCTGCACCAAGTTGATGGCATACTGAGCAAGCATATCTGCAGTGATCTCCAGCCGACACGATAATTGTGACAGTGCATGAACCGATTGTGCAGCTATGAACACGGATAATGTCCTGAAGAGTTCCGGAGAAAGACCAAGATTGCAGGAAATGATGACACAATGGCTCGAGGAACTTAGGGAACTAAGGACAGAGGAAAGGCATGATGTATTGTACAGATCAAGAGTAAAGAATACATGGTAATTGATGAGATATATATATAGCTCTGGTATGGGAAGGCAGAAGACTATGGAAGGTAATGGAAGGCAGGGAATACTCGCCATCATGAGAGAGATGGCTGTGGAGAAGAAGTTGTTCATGGGAAAGAAGGTGAAAGTGAAAAGAATAATAAGAACAAAAGGAGTAGATGTGAGAACAACTAGAATAACTGTAACACAGATCACTCGCCCCCTCACCAAAATAAATATACCTTATGCCTGGGGGAGAGGTGCAACAAAATGTGTTTGACACTCAAAAAATAATCCATAACCATAACAGTGCCACTTCTGGCTTTCCCAACTCCTCAACAGAAATGTGTTTTGAAACAGATGCAAGTGATATCACCACTGGTGTGGTGTTATAAGTTCTAGGGGAGGATAAACTTATGGCACCATTGTGCTTTCCTTTCTCACTCTTTCTCTTCTGCTCAATGCAACTACCCTGTTTATGACAAAGAGTTGCTGGCTATGATCCACACTCTCAAAGAATAGTGGCATTAGCTTATTGAAAAAACTGACTTCAAGATTTGGACAGACCACAAAAATCTTGAATACTGGAAAAAACCACAAACACTCTCAGGCTGAGAAGCCTGCTGGTACAAGCTTTTGCAAGAATTCAATTACATGCTTATTTATAAACCAGGCACCATGAATGGCTGTGCCAATGGTCTCTCTCATCACCCAGATCATGGCAATGCTATCAACAGGTCAAACAAACATACAATGGTTCTTGCTATCTACATTACTGTCCATTCTGTGAAGAAGGTACAGGGATACCTTAACACTTCAAACAGCTCAACACAATCCAGAGAGGTTGCATTACTACTAAGCTGGGATGAATACCCAACCAACATTCATGAAAAGCTAGAAGGTGGGAAGTATGGGTATGATGCTGATGTGGTTAATGAAGATGAGGTAGAGAATCTGTGAGATCTGTTGAAAGAACACTAAAAATGGCTTCTCAATGACAAATGAAGTAAGCATCTCCCTACCATTGCATGTCTGATATCCAGCCTGATGAAGATGTTGAGGGTGTAGAGGATGCAGCCTTCAGCAAGGGCAATGGTGATGATGACCATGCTAATGATGTGGAGCTTGCATGCAACAGGAAGGAGAACCAGTGTCCAGAGGGAGTTGATGAGAAAGGAGAACGTAGTAAGGAGGCTGAGGAATAGGGCTATATCAGTGATGCTCAAGGGGGAAGGGGGTAAGAATGAAAGAGAAGAAGAGGACAATGCAAAGGTCGAAGAAAATAACACTGAGGACAATGGCAACCTCGTTAAGAAATCATACTTTCCACCTATGCACATAGGACCTACACCTTCAGAAACCAACTCTGCCCCATCTCCTCCCCCACTGAATCAACTTGTAGTGATGGAGAAGCGAAAGATGCAGGATCAGGATGATGAGGACAATGTGCCAAGAAAAAAGTGTTCCATAACCGGTTCACACACCACGGAACGATTCCAGTCGAGTACACGACAGTATTGTCAGCGGGTTTGATTGGAATGCGCTTGGGGGCAATGGGGCGTCAGATGAGAAGTTGCCTCTGAGTCTGCATGGTCAGCGTCGACTTGGAGTGGTGAGAATGGATCAGAGGGATCACTGGAATGGAGGAGAATCGCATTTCGGGCAGGCTCAGCCTTTCCTGCGAATAAGCTTGCTCTGCTTTGGCGGCCTGGGACAATGCTGTTCTTGTTCGACTTATGGTACTTTGTAACACTTGGCAGTGCATACCACTTGCATTTGCAGTAGCTACTTGCAGCACAAGCAAGGCCCCGCGGGACTGCAAAAGGACGAGGTGCATAGTCATCAAGTGAGCTATCATACTTGGTCTCCATATCAATGAGGCTGTACGCACATCCTTGATGCGAAGCATAGAGTGCTGAACTTGGGCACCTGGAGATGGCAGGGCTTCTGCTCAGCACTGTTCCGGATACTGAACAGTTGATACAAAGCGGCTCATTGCCTTCTGCTGCACAAAGACCTTCTTTAGCGTAACCCCTTTAATGGGCTGGGCGGCCCAGATATCACTCGCTAATGTCTGGCAGCATTTTGAGTAGCAACTTGCCAGGTACATCAATGCTGCTTCATTTTCCAAGCAATTTGGTCAGCTCCAGCAGTTTATAGGGCAAGTTTTCTTGGCACCCATTAGGTATCAAAAATCTTTCAAGAGAAAGAGAGCATTGAAAGACATCGTGTTTGTGATCATGATTTGCCATAGGTCTTTCATGGGCATAACCCATATGCTTCCTTGGTGCCATGAGGCAGATGTAGCAAGGGGCACTGCTGAACGCTTGCACATGTTCCTGGGTCACCCGGCTGTGGTCAAGTTCTATGTCTGAATCGCTTAGGCTACAACTCTTGACGTTGAACAACATGGACTGGGGATATATAACTATGCGTGTATATGAAGAGTACTGGGAATTTCCGTGCCTACTGGTGGCCAAATGCAAAGTTGCAGAGCAATCGACTATCATGTTTTAACCCTCAGGCGATCATCTGTGCGCTCGGCTTGCTATCCATTAGATCATATGCTGATATTCATACATGCCTGCCGTTGCGTCAGTCATATCCATTCCTGTACCTACACAGCAAATCAGTAAGTAAAGATGTGTGTATCCCCCCTCCCTCGAGTTTGTGGCCATTCACTTGTTAAAGAGCTGGGATTGCACAGCTGGATCAGGGGAGTAGGTGATGGAAAAGGTGTTTGATCGCATTCCAGGGGGCTACACCAGGATCAGATGTGAACAAGGCGAGCTGACATACAGTAAATGCAATGTCATGGCGCGTAGTGCAGGATAGGTACTGCAGTGACCCAATGGCGCCTCTGTAGTCCACAGAGGGCATGGAGTCACAATCATGACTGGTCTCAGGGCTCTGGTCACAGGAGAGACGCAACCCAGGGTCCATGGGCGTCGAGACGGGCTTGCAGTTCATATTGAGTAGCGTTCAATGGAGCCATCGACGTAGAACTTCTTGGTGAACACCAACTTGGATCCGATTACTGGGATATCCCTAGGGTGAGGCACCAGAGTCCATGTGCGTGGGCAGCTGCTAGTTTCAAACATCCAATGCAGCCTGTCTCCACTTTGCAGCATCTTCTACTTGCATTGCCTCCTAGAATGACATAGGGTGGGCAGTACTTGGAAGTGTAATGGGGGCTGCATCCTGTTGCTCATCAGGATCAGGCCCCCCGCACGATGTAAAACCCGAGGACCAGGGATAATATTGTCCTCCACAGAGTAGTTGCGAGTGTCTGGTGCGATGTAAGGAGTTGGCTATGTGTCAGTCACGCCAGATGGGCCATCATTCACGCTCGATGGCGAACAAGGCAGGCTTTCATCGAAATCAGCACGCTCAGCAATGATAGTGCGCTTGGTGGTAGGATTGTAGAATTTCCAACCTTTGTAACCATCCGGGTACCCCAATGAATGCGCATTTTTCGTAGTGGGGCTTCAATGCGTCACGTTTGTCCTTCTGTATGTACACATAGGATGTAGAGCCCTGGCCAGACATCCAAGTGGGGGGACATATCCGGTTTGCATCCATGCCACAATTCGAACGGAGTAGCATCGTCTGCAGCCACACAGTAGGGCAACGGTTCCAGACGTGGACGAACGCAGCCAGCGCCTCACCCCAAGACACCTGATTTTGCCAATATGACAGTTTTGTGCTCAAGAACGCGATTGGCACGCTCAGCAACGCCATTCTGCTCCAGATGCGCCCGGATAGTGTGCTGGCGTTCAATGCCGCACTGATTAGTGAATTCGAGCATTGCATTGCTCATGTACTCACCACCCTTGTTGTCTCGAAGGGTATTGATGCGTGCAAACGCCTTGCAGCCGAGTACACGAGAGTGTTGTCTGTGAGCTTGATTCGAGTATGGTTACGTAGACAGGGGTGATGGGGCGTTATCTGAGAAGTGGCCCCCGAGTATGCATTCCAGTCATGGTCAGCATCAACTTGTGGCACGCAGAATGGATCACAGGGATCACTGGAATGGAAACTTGCATTTCCGGCGCACTCCACAACCTCCTGGGGGTTGGTTTGCGATGCATTGGCCGCCTGAGGCTGGTCCTGCTTCTTTTCCTTGTTCCTGTTTGCCTTGTGGTGCTGTTTGGTGCGCTGCAATGAGTAGCACTTGCATTGCCAATGGCCTAGCTTGTCGCAGAACGAGCAGGGTGTGTTTGGGATGCATCGACAGCTAGAGGACGATGCAGAGAGTGCCAAATTCGCAGGAGTGGAAGTGACGGCGTCAGAACGAGGGCGACGGTTGATTTCCTCTTGTTGGAACGCATCCTTGACCTTTTCTTTGTCCAGGTCAGTGAGGAGTGCGAGTGAGGATGTGAAATGATTGAATCATCGCCATGCAGGTGAGCTCGTATGAGGTGGTGCCCAAATCCTTGATGCGCAGCATCGACTCCTCAATTCTGGCCGCTAGACCAGGCAGGGACTCCTCTGCGTATTTCCGGATGCTGACAAATTCATCATAGGTGACAAAATGACTGCTGGCCTTTTGCTGGACGAAGACCGTTGTGAGCGCAGCCCAGGCCTTGGGCAATGTTGAGACATCAACCCGTGTCCTGCTTGGACACCCCAAGCGGTTTGCTCAGCTCCAGCAGCTTTTGAGTGAAATAGAGCCTTCATTTCTTCGCTCCTTGTGTTGTAATTGCACCTGGATGCGATGGGAGTGGGATTGGTGTTCTGAGGACATGGTGCGACAGGGAGTGACAGGAAGCAAACAGGAATTGGAGGCGAAGAGGCAGATTGGGAAGCGAAGATGCAGAGTGGGAAGCGAAGAGAGTAGTGAGGCAACACGTTTTCCACTGTGGGACAATAAGCTGAGCAAATTTGATGCGACTAGAGCACAGGCCTCATAAGCTTGTATTTCTTCGTGCGTCCGCGCGTGGGAGCTGAATTGCTGTTTTCGTTCCTCTCACAGGCACTGGGCCACCAGGATCCAGCCTCTCTGTCCCATGCATTTCCCCATCCCTGCCTTTCGCTAACAGATCGTGTGGCCCATCCCAATCCTGGCCCACCACAACACTTCCCACCCACACACCCTGCGGGAAGAACCCCTTCTCGCCATCCCCACCCTTTCCATTCAAGTTCGACCCCAGCTCCTCTCAATGCGCTGCAACATCCCACTTATCACACATTGTGCGCACAATAACCTTCAGTAGGCAGTCCACATTTTCGACTGTGGTAGAAGACGAAGGCTTCGACAGGGCAGTGGTTGGTACTGACGACTTACATCGATGGTGCAGATTGCATGCCGCTGCTGACAGAGATCAAAAAGTGGACCTCACACAAACCCTCCTCACGAGAGCCTTACATGCCATTGCAATTTTCATCCATTCCCTGTGCACCTGGCACATTTTCCATCCATAGGGCAATTGAACTAAGTCGCTGAGTCCAACCACACGTGATGAGATGGGCTCCTGAGAGCGGTATGCTCCCCATTAACCAAAACAAATCCTTCCTAACCACTACTCAGTCCCCACCATGATTTAGGACCAACCCTGCTGCACCCCTTTATCAGATTGAAGCTTTCGAGTAGCTCTCAAATTGGAGGTATGTCCGATTTTACACTGTTTTCTCTGCCCCCCCCCCCCTGAGCCTCCACCACCCAGATTTTTGTCTTGAAGCATGAACTTGTTCAATGGGCCTACAATGCTGCACACAAACTCCTTGTGGTGCCAAAACTAAAAAATAGTGTGCTTAATTCTTGTATTTTGGACAAATCTTTTTCTTTAAAACTCATCTCTACTAACCTTAACCTTAAGAACACTTCTCCTGGTGTAGGATTTGACATTTCTACTGATGTTTATTTTGAGAAATACACCAAATAGACCAAAACAATGGAAAAAGCCCTACTTGATTCTGCTGCTGTCCAGACTTTTGTAGACAAAAAATGGGTAACATCTCTTGGAATTCCCACCAAAGAATTATCTCTCCCATGCTTTATTACTAACACTGATGGAACTTTTTCATCTCATGGCCAAATTATGAATTACCTCTCACTAGTTCTGTCATACCAAGGTCACTATGAAGAAGTTGGCACTTTGGGTACCAATTTAGGAACTCACCATATTTATCTAGGCTATGACTGGTTCTAATGCCACAACTCTCTCATCAACTGGGTCAACAAAGAGATCAAGTTTGCTACTATACCAGAAATTGCATTATGATCAATGCAGCTGGTCTCATCGATGGAATCTGGAATCCCTCCATTCAATTCCTCAAAGAGGGCCTAGTGGAAAAGATCCCACCTCAATACCATGAATTACTTGAGGTCTTCTCAAAAGAAGAGTCCAAATACGTGATACATGCCTGACTACAAACCCTGGGATCATGCCATTGATCTTGAGCTTGATTTCATCTAAAATTGAAGAAGTTAGGAACTTTATCAAGTCAGAACAAGAACAGGGGTATATTTATTTGTCCTTCTAAATTCCTGTAAACCACTCCTGTATTTTTCATTCCAAACAAAACTGGCAAGAAGCATCTTGTCATGGACTATAGGTATTTAAATGAGGGTATAGTAAAAAACTCATACCCACATCCTCTCTCATTAATTTCCTGAAGAACACAGACCAATTCATGCGTCTTGACCTTCAATGGGGCTATAACAATTTCTGCATCTGCATCAAGGAAGATGATGAATGGAAAGCAGCATTTGTAACACCCTTGGGGGCTTATGAATCAGTTATTATATATTTTGGGATGACTAACACTCCTCCCACATTCCGGCAGATGATAAATGATATTTTCAATAACATATATGCCATCATTACTGTCTATCTGGACAATCTGTGGATCTTTATGAAAAATAAGTCTAATGAAGATCATGCAGAGGTCATAAAGGAAGTTTCTCCATAGGCTTTGCAAGAACAATCTCTATGCAAACCCAGAGAAATGTGGATTTAATGCTGACAAAGTTGACTTTCTAGGAATGATTGTCCTTACTGATGGCATTGGTACACCGCCTAAAAAAGTTGACACAATCCTTGACTGGCCTGCCGCCCCAACAAAGCTCAAACAATTCCAATCCTTCCTTGGGTTATGTAATTATTACTGGTGTTTTTATCAATGGTTTTGGGCAAATTGCTCACCCTCTCAACAATCTCACCAAGAAAAATGTGTCTACACCTGGGAGAAGGCATAACAAAATGTGTTTAACATGGTCAAAAAACAATTTACAACTGTGCCACTCTTGGCATTCCTTGACTCCTCTAAAGAAATGGGCATTGAAACAGATGCAAGTGACATCACCACAGGTGTGGTATTGTCAGTTTTAGGGGAAAATCATCTATGCTGCCCTTGTGCTTTTCTTTCTCATTCTTTGTCTTCTGCCAAACACAACTAGCTAGTCTATGACAAGGAGTTGCTTGCTATTATACTGCACTCTCAAGAGGTGGTGACACTATTTTATTGGAAAAGCTAACTTTGAGATCTGGACAAACCACAAGAATCTCAAATATTAGCAAAAACCACAAATGCTCTCTGGCCAACAAGCTTGCTGGCGCAAACTTCTCCAAGAGTTCAACTATATGCTCATTTGCAAACTGGGCACCACAAATGGCCATGCTGACACTTTTTCTCATCACCCAGATCATGGTGATACTGTTGATAAATTCAACAAGAACATCACTGTTTTCTCCACTTTTGTTCTCTGTTCTCTCTGTTTGTCTATCTTAGTTATGCTTATCTCCCCAGATGCCCACTTGCCCTCAAAGGGTTCTCCAGATGCTGCAGGTTTTGACCTGTACTCCTCTGTCAATCTTGACATCTCCACTCACAATCTGTTCCAAAAAGGAGTTGAATCTTGAATCTCTTATCCTCACCTATATCAAGATTCAACTCCTTTTTGGAACATATGGTGGAATTGCACCTCACGTCCTCAAACACAAAATACATCATGGCCAGAGTCATTGACACCAATTATAGGGGAGAAATTCATGTAATTCTGTTTAATCATTCTGATTTCCTCTTCCATGTTTTAAAATTTGACTATATTGCTCAACTAATTATTGAAAAATAGAAAATCCTATACTCAAAGAAGAAAAGACTCTTGACAAGTCCTAACATAATAATAAAGGTTTTGGTTCCACTAGAATTCAAGCCATTTTCTCTACTTCTCTCTCCAAATTTTAAGACTAAATTATACTTGGAATCATCTAAGATGAATACAAATATTATGCCATTGACTGCCTTTTCAGAAATTTGAACAGCATATTTTTTGTGTCCCTTTCACTTCATTCAGAATTCATCTCTCTTTTTTGTGATTCTCCTATTGCTGGTCACCTAGATTGTGACCACACTATTTGAAATGGGACTAAAGACTGAACAGGAGACATTACCCTAGATTAGGGGAATAGCAACTTCTGCAATGGCAACAATAGTGCAGAGGTAGGGTCAACCCAGATATGGACAAGGATGTAAAGGGCAAAAGTGTTGATTGCAATGATACACATGTAGAACATAAAAGAGGACCCAATAATGAGGGTCAAGACAGCAAGTGTGGAGTAAAGGTAAAGAGATATGTAGAAAAGTGGTACTTGAGTTAATCCTAGCCCCAAAAGGAGTGGAGATCAAATGAATAGGACTGGGGAAAGAGATGATGAAGAGGAGAGGTTTATATATGTAAGTATGAGGGGTTTAGGGTAGGTCATCTGAGTCTTAAATGATATAGGGCCAGATTAGATAAAAGAGCAATGAGGGAAACATGAGTAGAGTGAGAAGTTGATGTGGAAAAAAAGAAGTGTACTTGTGAGTAAAAGATGGAAATGAAAGAGACATGAGGCATAATGTCATAGTGATGTTATGGGCTAGGTTTCAGATCACATGAGTAGTGGTCTCATGGTCACATGACTTTTTGAAAGTAAAAGAAAATGTTAAGTGTAGGAATCAAAAGATAATGAGAATACATAGCATAAGGTCTAGAACTATGTATAATACCATTTCTTCCATTAAACATTTTTATTAGTGGCCAGGCACTGCCAAAGATATTGCTTTATATATAGAACACTGTTAGGTATGCTCACTCATGAAGGGTTCATCAAAGCCACCAGCAGGAAAACTTATGCCCCTTCCTATTCCTTCCCATCCCTAGGAAGATATTTTTTTGATTTTGTTACTAGACTTCCCTCTTCCAAATGGCTTCAATTCTATTAGGGTTGTTGTCAATCATTTCTCTAAAGAAATTGTTTTTTTTCCATGTATGAAAACCACTTCTTCTTCAGACCTAACTATTCTATTTAGAGACCATGTATGGTGTCTCCACAGACTTCCTAATACTAACCTTTTCAATAGGGGACCACAATTTATTTTAGAGTTTACCAAGAAGTTGTGTAAAGTTTTAGGCATTTAGCAAAAGCTTTCCACAGTATAGACAGATAGTCAGATAGAAAGAGTCAACAGGGAAGTCCTTGCTTATTCCACACTTATGTTGCCATCATGGCTAAAAATGGCACAGTTTGTGCATAACAATACCCTCATCACTGCCATGGGTCTATTACCCTTCTCAGTCATATATAATTATCAACCTCCCATGGGAACATAACCCACAAACTCCACTATGACTCCAGGGTCATTTGCTAATACTATTGGTTGCTCTCACAAGGAAATCACTTTTACCCTGCAGAAAACCCATGATTGGATGTCACACACACAAACATTCAAGCAATCCTTTACTCTCATGTATTCTATTGGAGACCTTGTTTGGCTTTCCACCAACCACCTTTTCCTTCCCTACCCCACATGTAAATTAACACAAAAATTCATTGGTCCATATCATATCTCCACTATACTCCCTAATACTATCACCCTTGCCCTTTCCTCTTCCATCTCTATCCATCTAACCATAAATATTTCCCATGTTAAATCATATAAAACTCTGATGGACAGTCAACCTGTATTTAAACTAGACACTCTCACCATGACCAAAGATCAGCATAAAGAATATGAAGTTGACTATATTGTCCAGTCAAGACTTCACCATAGCAAGCTACAATACCTCATCCACTGGAAAAGATGAAACAAGGTGGATTGCACCTAAGAACCTGCCATTAACTTAAAACACACACAGGGTGCTATCTCCAATGTTTATAACTCCTATCTAAATACTCCATGACTCATTCAGGATATCTCCAACAATGAATTCCTCTCCCTTTTGGTCCCTTCTATACCAAATTCACCAACTTAAGGTTAGACTTTGAATAAGGGGTAGTATTATAGTTTATAGACCTCACACTATGTTTTTATTTTCTCTGACTTCATTTTACACTTATTGTCCTTCTTCAATCACATGACCTGAGGCCTAGTCCATGACATTACTATGACATGACATCTCATGTCATCTTTTATGTCCATTTTTCTCCCATGAGTATACTTTCTTCTTGCTATACAAACTTCTTGCTGTACTTGTATTTACCTTGTTTTTTTTTTTTTCTTTCTGGCCCTAATCTATTTAGGACTCAGACAACCTACCCTAAACTCCTCACTATATTAACCTGTCTCTCCTTGTCATCTACTTTTCCCTGGTTCTATTCATTTCATTCTCTCTCCACTTGAGACCAAGATCTTTCTGAGTATTACTCCTTTCTTTGCACTTGCCATCTTGACCCTTGTTATCAGGCCCTCATTTATGTTCTATGTCTGCACCATTGTAATCCACACTTTTGGACTTGACATCTTCATCCACATCTGGGTTGATCCTTGTTCCTGATCTGTCATTGCCATAGCTGAACTCACTATTTCCCTAAATTAGGGTTTCATCTTGTTTAGTTGTTAAAGTCCCATTTCAAGATAGTCAAAGTGTTTGCAAAAACACTCATGTTCAATGCAATGAGAGATAGGAAGTTGATGTTATTGAAGAAAGAGTGCTTGAGTGCAAGTGAGGTGGAGTAGGTTGAGGATGTGAGTGATGGTTTGTTCAAGGGAAATTGAGGAGTACATATGTTGTCAAGGGGGATTTGGGAAGAAATCTCACAAGAAGTCTGAATCAAGAAAAAAGAAATAAGAACAATAATGATAAAAGGAGTAAACAGAGAAATAACCAGAATAACTGTAACATCTATCACTTAGACCCTTTCCTGCCTTTTTCTATGCCTATCTTTTTCCATCTGACCCAATATGATTGATTTTGGTCTTATCTGACCATATAACTTGTTTCCAATCCTCTACAGTCTAGTGCTGATGACTTTCTGTATGTTGCATACAATATAAAGCTACCAAACATTACAACAGTTTTGTTGCTCAGTGTATTATTAACATACAGTGGCTCAAATAAGTGTCCCAATGTTGGGCCATTTTAGAAAGACTTTATAATTGCAAGAGAACTAAAAGAAATCAGCTCTGACCCTTGCAGGGTCATCAATAGCCTTAACCCTTGCCCTACAAATGAGCCCTTAGGCATGT
>JBBPLC010000656.1:0-13832 GCA_038089535.1 Hemileccinum rubropunctum
GTGACCAGTCTAGGTGCGGTCCTAGACCCTAAGCCTAGCTGTGGGGGTTGTCACGTGAGATGCTACCCGATAAGATAAGATAAGCGTCCTAGTGTTATAGTAGTCGTGTATCGCGAATCCTATAACACTCTTGGGTCGACAAGCCCGCTGGCATGAGCTTTTGCAAGAATTCAACTACACTTTAATTTACAAACCTGGCACCATGAATGGACATGCTGACGCTCTCTCTTCAACTACACTTTAATTTACAAACCTGGCACCATGAATGGACATGCTGACGCTCTCTCCCATCGCCCTGACCACAGCGACACCATCAATAAATTAAACGAGAACATCACCATTTTTCCCTCCACTGTTCTCCACTCCTCTTCCTTATCTATTCCGGTTGAATTAACTTCTGCAAATGCTTGCTTACCCTTGAAGGGCTCTCCTGATGCTGCAGGCTTTGACCTGTATGCATCCATTGATCTTGACATACCCGCCCACAATCAAGCTCTCATCCCCACCTGTGTCAAGATTCAACTCCTCTCCAGTACCTATGGCAGAATTGCACCTTGGTCAGGCCTCACCCTCAAACATAAAATCAACATCATGGCCAGAGTCATTGACACTGATTATAGGGGAGAAATTGGTGTAATTCTGTTCAACCATTCCAATTCCACTTTCCACATTTCTAAATTCAACCGCATTGCACAACTAATTATCGAAAAAATAGAAAACCCCACATTAACAGAAGAAAAAACTCTAGAGGAGTCACAACGAAATGACAAAGGTTTTGGCTCCACTGGGGTCCAAGCCATTTCCTCCACTTCTTTATCTCTGAACTTTGAAACTAAATTATCTTTGGAATTTGCCAGATTGGATGCTGATGCTGTCAATGAATATGAATATTATGCAAATGAAAAACTCTTCAGAAATTCGAACAGCATCATTTTTGTGCCTCTTTCTCTTCACACCAAGTTAATCTCACTCTTCCACAACTCTCCTGTCGCAGGTCACCCAGGCCATGACTGCACTATTTCCTCTATAAAATGTTTTTACTGGTAGCCAGGCACCGCCAAAGACATTTCTTCCTACATTGAATACTGTCAGGTATGCTCCCTCATGAAGGGTTCGTCAAAGCCACTGGTAGGAAAACTTATGCCTTTACCTATCCCTTCACATCCATGGGAAAACATCTTCTTTGACTTTGTTACAGGACTACCCCCTTCCAATGGTTTTGATTCCATAGGGGTAGTCGTCGACTGTTTTTCTAAAGAAATCATTCTTTTCCCTTGTCTTAAAACTACTTCTTTGGATTTAGCAGCTCTATTTAGAGATCACGTATGGTGCCTCCATGGACTACCTAACACTATTCTCTCGGACAGGGAACCACAATTCATCTCAGAGTTCACCAAGGAACTTTGCAAAGTACTTGGCATTCAACAGAAACTCTCTATGGCATATCATCCTCAAATGGACAGTCAGACAGAAAGGGTCAACCAAGAAGTTATCGCGTATCTCCATGCTTATGTCACTAAAAAGCAGGAGACGTGGGCCTTGTGGCTAAAAATGGCGCAATTTGTGCATAACAACACTCTTACCACTGCCACGGGCACCACCCCTTTTTCAGTCACACGAAACTACTCTCCGCACATGGAAACAGAGCCCACAATCTCTACTACAACTCCTGGGGGTCCTTTGGTAAAACTATTGGGTACTCCCATGAAGAGATCACTTCCATGTTACAAAAAACCCATGATCGGATGTCGCACACACAAACATCCAAGTGCTCTTCTGCCCCAGACTACTCTATTGGAGACCTCGTTTGGCTCTCCACCAAACACCTTTCCCTCCCCTATCCAGTGCATGAACTTGTGCAAAAATTCATTGGTCCCTACTGTATCACCGCCATACTCCCTAATGCCGTCACCATCACCCTACCTTCCTCCGTATCTATCCATCCCATGGTTAACAGTTCCCGCATCAAACCCTACAAAGCCCCGCTAGATGGACAACCCGTATTTAAACCAGACCCCATTACCATGACCGAAGACCATCACGAAGAATACAAAGTCGATCACATCGTCCAATCCAGACTTCATCGCGGGAAATTACAATACCTCATCCACTGGAAGGGATGGGACAAGGTGGATTGCACCTGGGAACCTGCCATTAATTTAAAACATGCGCAAGACGCAATAGCCAAGTTTCACGCTTTTCATCCAAACACCCCATGCCCAATCTGGGGTATCTCCGAGACAGAATTTGCATCCCTCTTTCGTCTGTTCGGTCCCTCCTATACCAAATTCACCAATTCTCAACTAGATCTCAAATCTGGTGAATGGGGGGTAGTGTTATAGTTCAGGATCTATATGGTACATTTTCAACTTTTCTTCACTATCAAGCTTAACAAATTCCTTTTTCTTTTTGAAATCACATGACCAGTGCATGTGACCATGAGACTTCTCACATGATCTGAGGCCTAGCCCATGATGTCATCATGACGTCATGCCTCATGTCTTTCATCTCCATCTCCTTTCCCATGAGGATACTTCTTTCTTCCCACATGGACTTCTTGCCGTCCTCATGGTTACCTTGTGTTTCTCTCATGTTCCTTCTCTCATGCTGGCCCTTAACTATTTAGGACTCAGATGACCTACCCTAAACATCCTATACTTACATATAAAAACCCTCCCCCTTCATCGTCTACTCCTCAGTCCTATTCACTTGATTACTCTCCTACTTAGAGGGCCTGGTCAATTGTTTACCACTCTTCTTTACTCTCAATCTACTCTGCACTTGCCGTCTCCTGTGCTACATTATTGCATGCTCGTCGTCCTTTGCGCCAAGTACATGATTTACTTGGGCACCATTAACTTCCTAGTACTTGATTGTCACGTCCTCGTCCACGTCTGGTTAGACGTCCGCACTCGCACCATTCACACCATAGCTGAAGTTGCCCAATGCCTAAATTAGGTGTTGTGCTTTAGTTGTTCTGTCATTCCCGTTTCAATGTGGGAAGAGAAGTGTACTCGTGTGAGCAAAAAGATGGAGATGAAAGACATGAGGCATGATGTCATGATGATATCATGGGCTAGGCCTCAGGTCACATGATAGGTCTCATGGTCACATGCATTGGTCATGTGACTTCGAAAGTGAAAAGAAAATGTTAAGTATGAAAAGTGAAAATGTAGCATATAGGTCCTGAACTATAACATCAACAATAGCAAGCTGCTGTTAATTTTTATGCTGCTACACAAATCATTTGCCCATTACCTAAGCCTGTTCTTGTGCCAGAACATGCTCCCATCCACCTCCTTGCTCCCAACCTTGCCCACTACTTCAACAACTTCCTGGTAGCTGATGAAAACGAAATAGATCCTAACAACACATCACCACCACCTGAGCTCGCTCGCATTTGTATGCCTTCTCTCACTCCCTCCCTTGCCCACACTCTATCACTGTCTCCTGCCCCCACTCCTGTCCATGCATGCAGACAGTGCAAAAAGTATACACAAAACCCACACAACGTATGAGTAGAAAATACTCAGTATGCCCATCTTTTTTGTCTCTGCCCTCACAATGTCCTCCACTGCCCCTCTAAATTGCTTTAAGCAATGTCTGGAGCCATAAGGAGTTCCCCTGCTGCCCACTGACCCAAATGTCATGTGGGTGGAAATTCGCAACACGATGACAGCCATGGCTACAATGCTTCAAAATTCGCTGCTAGCCCAGCAGCAACTCGCCCAGCAGCTCATGGACACCACCACCACCACCCCTGCTCATCACTCCTCATTACCAACATGTCTCATCACTGACCCCGGCACATGGGATGGTAATCACTCAATGTTCCACCCCTGATGGATGAAGATAGCTATGTGGGTCCAGTGCCAAGGTAGCCTGGACAAATGCCAGCAAACTGCTGCCATCCTTCTTAGGATGGTAGGCAAAGCTGAATCATTCTCCTGCATTACACTGGAGAGATACCAAAAGAAGAATTCTGCCCATGAGTGGCCATCATGGGAGGAATTGAAAAAAGAAGTAGAGGATCACTTCAGGATTGATGTCCTGAAAGAAGAGAGCTATATTTGACTAACCAACCTCTGGCAGGGTATGATGCCAGTAGCAGTTTTCACTCAATGATTCAAATTGCTCTGACAAGACACCAACCTGTTGGTCCATGACAATAACATTCTCTGGTTGTATTGAGAGCATCTTGATTACAACATCTACTTTCAGCTATCCATTCACACCCCTTCCCTCACTGATTTACTCCCCAAATGGCAAGAGGTGGCTATTGAAATGGGGAAAACATTTGAGAAAATGTGACTAGAGTGTAGCAAGCAGTCGCAACAGGTATTTGAGCCCTGATTCACTGAAGTTGGTACTCAGCCAGGCCAGGGTGCACCCATGGACACACATGCAGTCCAACCCCAACAAGAAACACACATGTGCTACAATTGTGGTAAGCCAGGCCACCTTTCCTGTGCTTGCAAGGAGCACATGCAAACTGAGAGATCATTCCATTTTTAACCCTGTCACTGGTTGAACCCATTACGCCCTGCCCTGTCCAGCCCCTCTTTGCAAGATCCTGCTTGCAATGACTACCTCCATTGCTGTGGTTCCCAAAGCTGCTCAAGGTCCCAGAAATCCCCTGTGAATGACCAAAGAGGTGCAAGTCTACTATTTGGATATGTTTGAGTTCTGGGCTTGCCAGCTTGCCGCTGAGGGACTTAAGGGAAAAGGCAAAGCCAAGTAGATCTGGGAGGTATCTACTTGGCCAAGGACAGTTTTTCTTCTTCTCATTCTGCTTTTTTCTCTTTTTTGAATCAGTTTGCTGTACTTAGGGAGATGGACAGTTTGTTGGGTGACAATGACTTACTGAACACTTATGCTTGTGATAGTTATGATACTGACTCTGAAGGTGTTATAGTTCAGGACCTATACGCTACATTTTTCTTCACTTTCCCTTTAATTTCGAACTTAACATTTTCTTTTTCGAAGTCACGTGACTAGTACATGTGACCATGAGAACCCTCACGTGACCTGAGGTCTAGCCCATGATGTCATCATGACATCACACCTCATGTCTTTCATTTCCGTTCCTTTCCCATGAGGATGCTTCTTCCTTCCCACATGGACTTCTCACCGTCCTCATGGTTTCCTCATTTCCTTCCCCTCTCACACCGGCCCTTAATCGATTAGGACTCAGACGACCTACCCTAAACTCCCCATACTTACATATATATACCCTCTCCCTTCATCGTCTACTCCTCAGTCCTATTCACTTGAATATTCTCCTACTTAGGGGCCTGTTCAATTGTCTACCACTCCTGTTCTACTCTCAATCCCATTACTCTGCATTTGCCATCTTCATGCCCATTACCGCACGCTTATTGTTTTGTGCCAAGTTCATGATCTACTTGGGCACCGTCAACTTTTTAGTACTCGAATATCATGTACTCGTCCACGTCTGGTTAGATGTCCGAACTCACACTATCCACACCATCACCGAAGTCGCCCGACACCTAGATTAGGTGTTGTTCGCCTTTAGTTGTTTCTCTGTTCACTCCATTTCAGAAGGAGCATCTTTTTGGAGTGTGGCACTGAAGAATAAAGATAGCATGGTTAATTCTCCATTTATGGACAAAATTTATTTTTTCTCTAAATCCTCCCCTAACCCTAACCTCACTCTCAGAAATACTTCCCCTGGGGGAGAGTTCAACATTGATGCTGACATCTATTTTCAGAAACATGAAAAATGGCAAAAAACAACCAAAAAAGTGCTCCTTGACTCTGGCACAGTACAGATCTTTGTGGACAAACAATGGGTAATATCTCTTGGCATTCCCACTAAAAAATTAACTTCTCCTTGATCGATTACTAATGCTGATGGGACTTCTTCATCCCACAGTACTATTACAGATTACATTTTGGTGGTATTTTCATACCAGGGTCACTCTGAAGGAGTTGATGCCTTGGTAACAAACTTGGGTACTCATTGTATATATTTAGGCTACAACTAGTTCCAATGCCACAATCCACTCATTGACTGGGTCAATAAGGACATCAAGTTCTGCTACTACACTTGTAACTGCGTCACCATCAACACAGCTGGCCTAGTTAACGAGGTCTGGAACCCAGTTGTCCACTTCATTGAGGACAGACTTGCAGAAAAGGTACCCAAGCAGTACCACAATTTCTTGGACATATTCAGCAAAGAAGAATCCAAACGCATGCCCATATGCAAGCCATGGGACCATGCAATTGACCTTAAACCAGATTTTGTCTGATGCTGAATTGAAAGAAGTCAGGAACTTCATTACTTCAGAGCAAGAAAAGGGCTGTATTCACCCATCAAAATCACCTCAAACCGCTCCAGTGTGTTTTATTCTGAAAAAAAACCAGCAAGAAATGTCTCATCATGGACTATTGGTATTTAAATGAGGGTACAGTAAAGAATTCATATCTGCTTCCTCTCATTTCTGCTCTCATTGATCACTTAAAGGGTGCAGACAAATTTATCTGCCTTGATCTCCACTGGGGATATAACAATGTCCAGATCAAGGAAGGTGACAAGTGGAAAGCTGCATTCGTAACACCCCAGGGGGCTTATGAACCCGTTTTAATGTATTTTGGGATGACTAACTCTCCTCCTACATTTCAGCAAATGATGAATGACATATTTACAACATGTACACTGCAGTCATCATCTACCTCGACAACATGTGTATATTCACAAAGAACAAATCTGATGAAGAACATTCCAAGGTTGTAAAGGAAGTATTATGCAGACTACGTGAAAACAACCTTTATGCAAAACCCGAAAAATGCGTATTTAATGCCAAGAAGGTTGACTTTCTGGGTATGACCATATCAGCTAACAGAGTCGATATGCAAAACAACAAGGTCGATGCAATACTTGACTGGCCCGCTCCTATGAAGCTCAAGCAGCTGCAATCATTCCTTGGACTGTGTAACTATTATCAATGTTTTATTAATGGTTTCGGACAGATCACATGTCCCCTCAACGATCTGACAAAAAAGAATGTGCCATATACCTGGGGGAAGGCACAACAAAACGCATTTGATACACTCAAAAAACAATTCACAACAGCTCCTCTCCTCACCTTTCCTGATTCGTTGAAGGACATGTGTGTAGAAATGGATGCAAGTGATATCACCACTGGTGTGATATTATTGGTCCTGGGGGAGGATGATTCTTGGTGCCCTTGTGCTTTTCTCTCTCATTCTTTCTCTTCTGCTGAACACAACTACCCAGTCTATGACAAAGAGTTGCTCACCATTATTTGCACTCTCAAAGAGTGGTGTCATTATCTCATCAGGAAAACTAACTTCAAAATCTGGACAGATCACAAAAATCTCAAATATTGGAAAAAACCACAAATGCTCTTGGGCCATCCAGCCTGATGGCTTGAGCTGCTGCAGGAATTCAACTATACTTTGATTTACAAGCCAGGCACCACAAATGGGCAAGCTGATGCTCTCTCACGTTGTCCAGACCACAGTGACGCAGTCGATAAATTAAACAAGAACATCACAGTTTTTCCATCTACTGTTCTCCATTCCATATCTCTATCTATTCTGGTTGAACTAACCTCTGCAGACACTTGCTTACCCTCAAAGGGCTCTTCGGACATAGCAGGTTTCAACCTATACTCATCTATTGATCTTGACATTCCCATCCACAATCAATCTCTCATTCCCACCTGTGTCAAGATCTAACTTCCTTCTGGTACTTATGGCAGAATTGCACCTCATTTGGGCCTCGCCCTCAAACATAAAATTGATGTCATGGCTGAAGTCATTGATGCTGATTATAGGGAAGAAATTGGTGTAATTCTGTTCAACCATTCCAACTTCCCTTTTCATATTTCCAAATTTGATCGTATTGCACAACTAATCATAGAAAAAAATAGAAAACCCCACACTAAAAGGAGAAAAGACTCTAGATAAGTCACAACATAGCGATAAAGGTTTTGGCTCTACTGGAGTCAAAGCTATTTCTTCCACATCCTTCTCTCTGAATTTTGAAACTAAACTATCTTTGGAATCTGCCAGGATGGACATGGATGCTATCAACAAGTACAAATATTATGCTTCAGAAAAACGCTTCAGAAATTTGAACAGCATCATTTTCATGCCATCTTTCCTTCGCACCAAGTTAATCTCACTATTTCACAATTCTCCAGTTGCTGGCCACCCTGGCCACAATCACACTACTTCTTCAATCAAATGTTTCTACTAGTGGCCTAGTGCAGCCAAGGACATCGCTTCTTACATAGATCACTGCCAGGTGTGCTTCCTCATGAAGGGTTTGTCAAAGCCACTGGCAGGAAAACTTATGCTGCTTCCCATTCCTTCCCACCCATGGGAAGATATCTCTTTTGATTTTGTCACAGGACTACCCCCTTCCAACGGTTTTGATTCTATAGGGGTAGTCATTGATCGCTTTTCTAAAGAAATCATTCTTTTTCCATGCTTAAAAACAACTTCTTCTTTGGACTTAGCTGCATTATTTAGAAATCATGTATGGTGTCTCTATGGACTTCCTAGCACTATCCTCTTGGATAGGGAACCACAATTTGTCTCGGAGTTCACCAAGGAGCTTTGCAAAACACTTGGCATCCAGCAGAAACTCTCTATGGCATGTCATCCCCAAATGGATGGTCAGATGGAATGGGTCAACCAAGAAGTTATTGCGTATCTCTGTGCTTACATTGCAAAAAAGCAGGAGACTTGGGCCTCATGGTTAAAAATGGCACAGTTCACACACAACAACACTCTCACCACCGCCATGAGAACCACCCCTTTCTCAGTCATGTGAAACTACTCTCCATGCATGGGAACAGAGCCCACAAACTCCACTACGACTCCTAGGGGGTCGTTCAGTAAAACTATTGGTCACTCCCACGAAGAGATTGCTTCTACATTACAAAAAACCCACAATTGGATGTTGCACACACAAACATCCAAGCACTCTTCAGCTCCAGACTATTCTATTGGAGATCTTGTATGGTTCTCCACCGAACACCTCTCGCTTCCTTATCCCACACGTAAGCTTACACAAAAGTTAATTGGCCCTTATCATATCACCCTCGCCCTTCCTTCCTCTGTCTCCATTCATCCCACCATTAATATTTCATGTGTTAAACCATATAAAGCCCTGCTGGACAGACAATCTGTATTTAGACCTGACCTAATCACCATGACAGAAGACTATCATGAAGAATACAAAGTCAATCGCATTGTCCAATCAAGGCTTCATCATGGAAAATTGCAATACCTCATCCACTGGAAGGGATGGGACAAGGTGGATCACACCTGGGAACCTGCTGTTAATTTAAAACATATACAAGATGCCATCATAGAGTTTCATGCTACTTATCCGAATGCTCCATGCCCTATTCAGGGTATCTCTGAGCTCGAGTTTATATCCCTCTTTTGTTGCTTCTGTTGCTGCCATGCCAGCCATAATAGCACCTCCTGTCCTTCTTTTTCCTCCACGCCTAACCACCGCACGGAAAAGAAGATCCATTGGGTCGAAGAAGAATCCGACCTCCCCGCCTTACGAGAAATTGACGACGACGAAGATGAAGTTGCCGTCAGGAAGGTTTCCTTCCAAATGGATTTTTAGAAAGGGGATCTCAGTCGACATGAGTCTCCCCTCCCTCCTTCTTGTGTGCTCCTGTATTTGTATCAGCTACTACTAAAGCTATGCTAATCCCAATTCAGTTAGTTGTCCCCTTGCACACCCAGAAAGTCGTCGACACCAGCGCCCTCATTGATAGCGGTGCTGAAATCTCCTGCATTGATTGAGACTTTGTATCGAAACATTGTCTCCCCACCAAGAAACTCCCCTCTCCCATCCGCACCCACAATGCCGACCACTCATACAACAAAAATGGGAACATCACCTATACTTGCACCTTGTATTCCAACATCAAAGAAATCTTCCAGAAGGTCACTTTCTACGTCATGGCCTGTGGAAGAACTAATGTCATCCTCGGATTCCCCTGGTTAAGAACCACCAACCCTACGATCAACTGGAAAAGTCAAACCCTTTCCATCCCTGAATCCCTTGATGAGTCTAATGACTTCTACGCTTCCTGTGCCAAGGACTCCGAACGTCACAACTTCCACTTCCCCGCACCTCGGCACGTCCACGTATCCTCCATCCACGACTACCACCTTTATGGTTTCCTTCAACAAGAGAGCGAGGAACAATTCCTCTCTCGTGCTCTTGATAATCGCTCTCTCTTCCAAACCATCTGTGGGGAATCCTGTTCTATCCCCAAAGGATCTCCCGTCATCGCCAAACTCACCAACACCACAGAACTTGCCATGGAAGCCGAATGGAACAAGCCGAAAACCACCCTTCCCCCAGAATTCTCCCAGTTCACCCCCATTTTCACCAAAGAAACTGCAGACCACATTCCCCCTTCTTGCCTCTATGATCATGAGATCAACGTCAAAGAGTCCTTCATCCCAAAAGTCGGAAAGATATACCCCTTATCTCCCAACGAATGCAAGGCCACCGAAGACTTCTTAGAAGAGAACCTCAAAGCCAGAAAGATCCATCCTTCGAACTCCCCCCAAGCCACACCCTTCTTCTTTGTCAAAAAGAAGGATGGCGGACTCCGCCCTTGCCAAGATTACCACTATCTCAATGAACATACCATTCGTGACGCCTATCCCCTTCCCCTCATCTCTGACCTTGTCGATAAACTCCGAGACGCCAAGGTCTTCACCAAATTCGATGTATGATGAGGGTATAACAATGTCCACATCAAAGATGGACACCAATGGAAAGCCGCCTTTATCACCCATAAGGGGCTCTTCGAACCCACTGTCATGTTCTTCAGCTTCACCAACTCCCCTGCCACGTTCCAACGATTCATGAATGACTTCTTCCGCGATATGATCACCGAAGGATGGCTCATTATCTACATGGATGATCTCCTCATCTTCTCCCCCAACCCTGTCACACACGAGGAACGTACCAAACGTGTCCTACAACGAATGATGGAACTCGACCTCCATCTTAAACTCGAGAAATGCAAATTCGCCTCTACCGAGGTTGAGTACCTTGGTATGATTGTCAAACCTGGTCAACTCACCATGGACCCTGTCAAACTTGACGGCATTGCCAAGTGGCCTACCCCTCAGAAAGTCAAGGATGTCTGCTCCTTCCTTGGCTTCGCCAACTTCTACCGCCGCTTTATCCCTGACTATTCCAACATCGCTCGCCCCCTCATTGACCTTACCAAGAAAAACTGTGCTTGGTCCTGGACTCCCGCTTGTCAAAAAGCCATGGACACTCTTCGCTCCTGATTCCTTTCCAAACCTGTCCTCCACCTCCCCAACCTCTCCACACCTTTCGCCATTGCCACTGACGCCTCCAAGTTCGCTTCTGGAGGTATCCTTCTTCAAACTGACTCAAATGGCGATTGGCATCCCTGTTCCTACCTCTCTCAATCATTCTCCCCTGTGGAAAGAAATTATGACATCTACGACCACGAACTCCTTGCCGTCATTCGCGCCTTGAAAACATGGTGCCACTACCTCCATGAATCCCCTTTTCCCGTCCAGGTCTTCACTGATCACAAAAACCTCATGTACTTCCATCAACCCCAAGCATTAAACTGCCGCCAGGCTCGCTGGCTTCTCGACCTTGCTGATTTCGATCTTAATATGCAGCATGTCCCTGGTTCCCAACTCGCTGGCCTTGACACCCTATCTCGCTGCCCCGATCTACTCCCTGCTATCGACTCCCCTGACAATGACAACGTCACCCTCCTTCCCCCATCCTTGTTCATCAATGCTATTGACACCGCTCTGGCTGACAAAGTTCAATCAGCCTCCGCCTCCAATCCCCTTGTCCTACAGAGCCTCCAATCTATGGACGGCTCTATTCCCCCCGTCTTCCGTTCCTGTCTCTCTGACTGGAAACACATTAACGGCCTCTTGACCTACAAGGACCATATCTATATCCCTAATGACTCCTCCATCCGCCATACCATTGTACAATGTTGCCATGACCATGAAACTGCCGGACACCCCGGTTTCCTTAAAACCCGCCAGCTTGTCGCCGCTGAATTTTGGTGGCCTGGCCTTGCCTCCTTCATGCGCAAATACGTGGAGGGCTGTGCTACTTGCCAGCAGAATAAGACTAATACTCATCCCACTGTTCCCCCGCTCTCTCCCATCCGTTCCCTTGCTTCCCGCCCCTTCCAACAGGTCTCCTGTGACCTTATCACCAATCTTCCCCTCTCCACCAGCTTCAATTCCTTATTGGTCATGGTCGACCACGGGCTTACTAAGGGGGTAATTCTATGCCCTACCAAAAAGTCCATTACCACAGAAGGAGTTGCAGATCTTTTCTTTCACAAAGTCTTCCTCCGCTTCGGCCTTTACGACAAAATCATCTCTGATCGTGGTCCTCAGTTCGCCTCCGCCTTTGCCAAAGCCCTCGGCAAGATCCTAAACTACGACCTCTCCCTCTCCACCACCTACCACTCCCAATCTGATGGGGAAACCGAACGTGTAAACCAAGAAGTTGAAACCTATCTCTGAATCTTCTGCGGAGATAACCCTGCCTCGTGGTCTGAAAAAATCTCCCACGCCAAATTCACCCACAATCACCGCCCTCATTCCGTCACCAGCAAATCCCCATTCTTCCTCATGATGGGCTTCGAACCCTGTGCCCTACCTTCCCTCCTTCTGGAATCCCCTCTCCCTGCCATTGAAACCAGACTCAAAGCACTTTCCACTGCTCGCAATGAAGCATTAGCAGCTCACGAACTCGCCCGCCAAGTCATGGCCTCCCGCACCCACAAAAACTTCACCCCTTTTGCACTAGGAGATAAGGTGTGGCTAGAAGCCCACAATCTCAAATGATCTATCACCAACCCAAAGTTCGCCGCTAAGCGAGAAGGACCCTTTACCGTAACCAAGGTCCTATCTCCAATCGTTTATCAACTCCGCCTCCCCAAAACATGGAAAATCCACATCACGTTCCATGCTTCCCTCTTATTGCCTTATCATGAAAATGATATCCACGGACCCAACTTCCCTGCTCCACCGCCGGACCTTATCCAGGGCGAGGAAGAATACAAAATTGAAAAGATCTTATGCCACCACGGAACTCTGTCTCGCCACTTCTTCCTGATCCGATGGAAAGGATACTCCGCCGAAGAAGATTCCTGGGTCCCTGAACAGGACTTGAAACATGCAAAGTCCGCCCTCGCGAATTATAAAAAGCTCCACCCCTCCGTCTTCCCCCACAACGCAACCTAAACCCCTACCACCATGTCCACCCAACAAACCGTCTCCGACTCTGTTTCCTCTCCTTCCTTTTTGTCTCCTTCTACCTTAGATTCTTCTCCCTCTTTAGCTGAAAGGCTTTCTTCCCCGCCTCCGCGTAACACCTCCCCTGTGTTATAGTTCAGGACCTATATGCTACGTTTTTCCACTTTTCCTTACTTTTGAACTTAACGCTTTCTTCTCCTTTCGAAAATCACATGACCAGTGCACGTGATCGTGAGATCCCTCACGTGACATGAGGTCTAGCCCATGATGTCACCATGACATCATACCTCCTGTCTTTCATTTCCGTTTCTCTTCCCATGAGGACACTTCTATTTTCCCACACGGACTTCTCGCCGTCCTCATGGTTTCCTCATTTCCATTTTTTCTCACACTGGCCCTCAATCAATTAGGACTCAGACAACCTACCCTAAATTCCCTTACTTACATATATAAACCCTCTCTCTTCGTTGTCTATTCCCCAGTCCTATTCACTTGAATACCCTCCTCCTTTGGGGCCT
>JBBPLC010000657.1:0-13829 GCA_038089535.1 Hemileccinum rubropunctum
CCTCAAACCAGAAAATATCATGTGCAATGCGGACGGGAAGAATATCAGGATTGGTGATTTCGGGTTGTCTTCCAACCGCCGCCTCTGTCGAGACGGAGGATGCGGTACTGCCTGTTATATGAGCCCAGGTCAGTCCCTTTCACAGCCCATGCGGTGATAAACTAGACTGACCTGCCTCGAGAGTGCTTGGATGAGAAGGTAACCACCTACTACGCTGAGACAGCAGACGTCTGGTCGCTCGGCGTGATTCTCTTCAACATGGTGACTTGTCGCTACCCATGGGAGGTGGCTTGTGCGACGGACGACGAATATATGGCATTCAGGACCAAGAAAGACCATTTTCTGTGCACCTCGCCCATCTCAGAGTCTCTAAGCAGGCTCTTTGATCAGATCTGGCATCCGACCCCGCTCAGGCGTTTGTCAATCCCGGCGATCCGGGAAGCTATTCTGATGATGGACACGTTCTACAGACCACGTCGTTCATCCCGCGGCTCTTCGCCGTTGTCGAAAGGGGTCGTCCTGTTGAAGGTGGACTCGTAAGTCTCCCGCCGGCGAGTTGCAGTCGAGTTTGAAGGGGACTAACAATTTGATATAGTCAGCAGACGTGCGTCACTCCCGTCGGAGATGCAGAGAAGAAATGCGAATGTGATCCTGGGTCGAGTGACACTCTGGAAGAGATTCCGCTCAGTCGGTTGAATTTGAGCACGAAGAGCCGTAGGGTGACGATGTGACCCTAGACTTCTGATCAATTGTCTGTCAGATTGACATTACAGTGAATGATACTGGTATATCATCACCTATTATGTAGAGAAGGTTCGAAAGCAATATCAAGTATTCATCTGTCCGAACCTATACTAGAGGCTTGAGGAGAAGTGTTTAGCATCATAAAGTTTAGACGCCACAGTTGTCACTACTGTGTGACGTGACACTAGTTTCACCCTCTCATGAGTTCATGAATAAAAATGAACAAGGCCCGCTAGGTGTAAGTTGCAGCCTGCCAGTGAGTGTCTGTACAGTGTACACGACCAGTTCGATATGGAGATGGAACATCTGCCCGCGTGTGCGTGTGGCGCACGATTAATCAATTGTCCACTGAGGCTGAGGCTGGGTTGTGACACAGACATCGAGAAGCACGGGAGCTGACTCGGAGAGCGATACTTGTATCGTGCAACGGTAATACCCTGTACCAACTCTGACGTGACGTTTTCCTTCACATCATTTGGCATCGCTATAATGCGTCGCATACCGAGTGACCCACACTGAGGGGCGTCCTTTTCATTCCATGACCACTGGGGAGCTTCAGAATCAGCTCGTACGCGTCATGGATACTCGTTAGTAATCTCCACGGAATCTGGTCACTCTGGACCGGTAGGCGCCGCTCAGTGGAGTCCAAGTTGGCCAAAAGTTTCTATTAATTCCTAATATGCTGTAGTAGTAACCGTCACATGCCAGTGGCAGGGCGGAGCTAAATCTATGTTAATCTGCTCTTAGGGCTGGCTAGTATGTAGTAGTTGCGTAGCTCATCGGCAAAGCCGACATTCGGGTGCGTATTCGTCCCCCCAGTTTTACCGCGCGACTGGGCACCTGGACACCTCCGGTTAACACAGCCATGTGGTTCTGAGCACTCGAATCGCGCGCCACCGACGCCTTTTCCTCCGAGGCTGCCACTATATTATTGCTATTGTGGTCAATAGTTTCTGATTCTACTATGCAGTCCGCACCCCCTTGATAAAAGTAGGACACCGAGAGAATTTCGACCAACAGGAGGCCGAGAATAAACCAAAACGAGGCCGCATGTCCATTGTACTCGTGCGCGCCACCATGGGTAGCCTCCATGGATGTTTCGATCGAGTACAGCGCCGCAAGTCCGATCGCAGAACCAAGTTCGAGGGCTCCGTTGAAGATTGCGCCTACCGTTCCTGCCATGGACGGTGGTGCGGCCTGCAAGATGGCGATGCTGCGAAATCATTAGACGTGACGTTGTCAACACGAATAATCTCACTTGCTTTACGTGAGCGTACGTCAACATGATGCCAGCACCGCCGAGAGTGAAAGCAGGAAATACATAGGGCCAGTAGTACTCTGGCCGACCGCCACCTATAGCAAGTAGGACTGTAGCCACAGCTGCCATAGAAAACCCAGCGATGATGATCCATTTCGGGCTGATGGCTCTGGACAGCGCTCCGGTGAAGCATATCACAACGGCGGCCATACCGATGGGGAATCTAAGGGATTGTTAGGTGATAATCTACATGTTCAGAGAGGACGTGTACATGTGAACTGCGGTTGAGATGACTGTCCAGTGAAAAACATCTTGCCACAGAGTCGTGAAAATGAGGAAGATCGCATTCCACCAAAAGAGCGGCAACAGCGCTGCACCAAAGAGGACCGAAAAGTTGGTGTAGAACCATGTGCGAGGGGGGCTAGAAACAGTGAACACATGCTCACGAATAAGAGGTGTGACATACATCGCTGCCTTTTCAATCGGGATTACAGTCTCCCAATAGAAGAACACAACAATAAGTAATACCGAAACGATCAATGGAATGAGAACTCCTGCGGTGATCCAGCCATTCGCTGATGCAGATGTCACAGCGTATATAAAAAGTGTGAGTGCAACTGGCGACGAAAAATTAGCAGTGGGTGCATGTCGTATTTTCTGAAAACGAGACACACCTGTTAAAACCGAAATTCCAACTAGATCAAGACTCTTCCATTTCGCATTGGGCGTGTCGTGCGCATTTCTAGACTCTGCAATTTCTGGAGGGATTATAAATAGACAACCCAAGGCAACTGAAAGGGTGACGATCGCAGGACACCAGAAAACCCAACGGTACGAGATATATTGGACTAGGACGGCACCGATGAAAGTTCCGAGTACTGCACATGTCACTTTGTTTGCAGAGACGAAAATATAACGCCAATACTTACTGTCTGCAACTGCACCACACCCCCCATATACACTGATTGCCCGAGCCTGTTCAGCAGGTTCGGGGAAAACCCGCACCAAGAGTGTGAGGGCGGAAGAGATTGTCATCGCAGACGCTACGACGCATGTTAGTAGACGCAATGCCATATAGATCCTCATTTACCGATGCCCATGGGCGCTCTTAACACAATAAGCGCAATCTTGTTATTCGCAAAGCCAGCACAGAGAGAAATAGCGCCCAGAAGAGACAGGCCTGTTATGAAGACATTTTCTAACGCCCGTTGAATAAACTGCTGGCAGAACATCTGTGCTGAACTTACTTGAGTTATATAAGTCGCTTATCCGTCCGCTCTATGAGGAGTCAGATCATGTCGCGGGAGAGAAAGTGAAGACATACGACCAAGAGGAACGAAGCAAATGTCAACTGAAACGCGCTCAAGATCCAAGCAGACTGACTCTCTGTAATATTCATAGAGCCCTCGAGGGCAGGTATCGCGGGGAAAAGTGCTGCACTGCTGAAAGAGTCCAAGGATTCTGCAAAACAGAATATGAAGAGTAGGACCCATTTGCGTGCTGACGAAACCCGTTCTGGTTGTTTGGCAACTAGTGTTTCGGCAGACGGGTTTGAACTGTCTAGCAACATGCTGGGGTATGGAGGCCTGGAACTAGAGAAATTGCACTCAGACGAGTGTACCTGCGGTAGGGAAATACTTGCTTTCTCCTGACTCAGTGCTGATCGATCGCCCATCTTTATGTGGGTGGTGGGGCAGTGGTTTCTCCGCATCCATCACCGATGTCATATCCGAATGCGGGCGCATGGTAAGAATCAAGGGTTAGAGATCTGGAAGCTGCGCAACGTGACAGACCTGATCCAAATGGCAAAGTGGATGAGAATGTGCGGTTTTTGTATATGAAAATTCGAAGCAGTAACTTGACACTGTTTTACGAGTGATGTTCCTCAGGCTAGTCCTGGCTGGACGGGAAGGATCCAATTTGATCAAAGCCAGACATTATCACTCTAGCAAAATGCCACCGCTTCCTTGGCAACTGGGGTTAGTATCCGAATCTGTCTTGAAGAAAGAACTCACTACATGGGGTAGTATAGGTGACGGCCAGAATTATCCAACCAGTGGCGATTACAGCTAGGTGACTTGTAACAGCGTCGCTGTCACAGTCACGGTTTCCTCATAGCTCTGACCTTGCACTTGAAGCCTACTTCCGATCTATGAATCATAGATCTCGTCCAATTCCATGAGAGAACATCCATACAACGTGTCCAAGGCTTTTTTATATCAATAAACTGGGAACGAGGTCAAACTGTAACGTGTGTAAATGTTAATCTGAATCAGTAAATTGGGATGTAGGTATGGTATGGCTTACCTTCAGTCGAGTAGTACGGTGCACGAGCATGGAGGAAGTGGTACGTGCGGCCGCATCAGCAAAATGTCACACGCCCATCGCCGACTTTGACTCATCTGTCAAATTTTCAAAGACGGTACAGACCTAAAGACACCAAAGATGGCATTCTTCTTACAGTTATGTCCCCTCTGCGCACAGATCATCAAATCTGTGGTGTCTTGTCACAAGATACCAAAATGCGCGGTGAGGTTGGCCAGGCAACCTGCTACAGATAGGTTCAGGACCCGCACATTGGCAGATGCACCAGGACATGGCATGCATGCTGTGGATGGAGCTCGCCACCCTGAGTGGTTTCGTGGCAGAGCACGGTGATGACATCTGTCTGGACCTCTTTCTCATCCCGGACGAGTTGGATTAACAACTCAATAATGTACCCTAGCCTGGAATTGTCACACATGAGCTACCGAGCGACATTGATGTATCCAACTCACTGAATGAGGCCCACTCAAGCTGATATTATGTGCCTCGAGAATGCTGGCACGTTGGACACCTCAGAACATGGTTGAGCCACCGAGTCCGCAAGGGTCAAAGTCGAGAGCTTTGATGACGGGAAACGTTGGCACGACATTGGTGGGTAGAGAAAAACATCAGGGATTCCTGTTCTTCGATCACAAGGACCATGGTAGGTACGTCAAAGAACAGGCGAGGAAACAGTTCAATGAGTCAATGCGGAATTTGCTCTGCCGCAACCAACCTGGATAAAAACAACGTGAAACGTAAATGGCGAGCACCGGCACCGTGACTACAGAACAACTTTAAATTTTATTAAAGGCCAAGTTCGAGGCGCATGTGTACACCTATCAGTGGCCACCACTGCATGAACTACGGGGACTGCAGTTCATGCATATGGTCGTACTATCGTCGTAGTAACTCAAGCCTGAGGGATTGCTCCGACAAGTCCGAACCGAATTCGGACTTTACTGCATCTTATCGACCAGCCTCATCCCGAACGTCACCGAGAAGCGGTACAAAAGCTATTCGGATAGACTAACACCACTGTTCTACATTAACTCTCGCATCATTCTTCTTCTTTTCTTGAGAAGTACGCCGATCGCATCATGGTCGCAGTCAAGAACAAGGTTTGTCTCATGTACGTCGACTAGCTCCGATCATCTGTTATCGGTCTCAAGGGTCACATCTTCCATCCACAAGCGTTCACGATGGCTGGGGAATCGCACCACAAAAGGGCATGAAAGGAGATGCCATCGACGCTGCTGATACCATCAACATGGATACCCTCGCCAAGGATTATGCATACCGCACCCTCTACGCACATGGGAATGCGGTCGGGCTGAACGACGGTCTCATGGGAAACTCCGAGGTTGGGTACGTCAATCTCGAGCATATATGTCCGTTCCCTCAATTCTCTGACACCGCGTTGAATAGACACCTCAACATTGGCGCCGGTCGGATTGTCTGGCAGGACATTGTTCGGATCGATGTGTCGATCGCAAAGAGACAGTTTCACCAGAACAAAACTATCCTCGAGAGCATGAAACGTGCTAAAGAGGTCAACGGACGTTTGCATCTACTTGGTTTGGTATGTATATATGAATATATGTGCTCCGATTTTGATGTCGTGCTTGCAAGGTCTCGGATGGTGGTGTTCACTCCCACATCCGTCATCTCAAGGCTCTCCTTGAGACAGCCAAGGAATCGGGTGTACCTCACACCTATGTTCACTTCTTTGGTGACGGACGCGACACTGCTCCCAAGTCAGCCAAGGGTTACGCTGAGGATTTACTGTCGTTCATCAAGTCCGAATCGTACGGTGAGCTGGCTACTGTCATTGGCAGATACTATGCTATGGATCGTGATAAGCGCTGGGAGCGCATCAAGGTCGCTGTCGAGGGTCTCGTCGACGGTGTTGGCGAAAAGACCCAAGATGTCCTCAAGACGATCCAGGAGAGGTACGACAACAAGGAGACCGACGAATTCTTGAAACCCATCATTGTCAATGGTGACGAAGGCCGCATCAAAGAGGGAGACACATTATTCTTTTTCAATTACCGCTCGGATCGCATGCGTGAGATTGTCTCTGTAATCGGTTTACCTGACAAGCCCGTGGAGGTCAACGTCCCCAAGAATCTCGTAAGCCCCAACCTTTGGTCGGCGGTGCTAATGAACTGACCAGTCTCAAACAAGCACATCACGACAATGTCCCGCTACAATGCCGAGTTCCCGTTCCCGGTAGCTTTCCCACCCCAGGCCATGACGAACGTGCTTGCGGAATGGCTCTCCAAACAAGGCCTTTCCCAAGCTCACATCGCTGAGACAGAGAAATATGCTCACGTGACTTTCTTCTTCAACGGTGGTGTTGAGAAACAATTCCCGTCCGAAGAACGCTACATGATCGCTTCTCCCAAAGTTGCGACATACGATCTACTGCCACAAATGAGCGCCCAAGGAGTGGCCGACAAAGTGGCCGAGGTGGTTTTGAGCGAGAAATACGAATTCGTCATGTGCAACTTTGCACCTCCCGACATGGTGGGACACACGGGTGTGTACGAGGCCGCTGTTAAAGCGATCACGGCGACGGACAAGGCTGTCGGGACGATCCACGAGGCGTGCGAGAAGGCTGGATATGTCTTGCTCATTACAGCTGATCATGGGAACGCAGAGCAGATGATAAATCCAGAGACCGGAGCGCCTCATACAGCACACACGACGAACAAAGTCCCATTCATCATGACTGGAAAAGGCTTAGAGTTTGTCCAAGATGAAGAGGGTGCGACGTCGCCGGAGGAAGCAGGAGCGCTCGCGGACGTCGCACCGACCGTGCTCGCGCTTTTGGGATTGCCCCAGCCTGAGGGTGAGTAGTGCGATCGATACTTAGACTCGTCTTGGCTGATCTGCTTTGTTTTTTTTTTGTAGAAATGACCGGGCGGTCATTGTTGAAGAAGGACTAGACACTGTACAATACCTAGAATAAAGTCTATGCATCACAATAGAGTCTAACTTAGAGACATATACCGGATACTATGCCAGCGGAATATCACGTGATCTGACGTCACACACAAAGTTACCCTTACCTCCAACTCCTCTTTCTTATTTCAGTGTCTATCCTAAATGATGGCTCCAAGGAAACGCACAAGCCAGTCTAAGCATATGCCTCCCACGTCACCCACCACATCCACGTCCCATGCAACATCGGATCAACACCATCACCTTCGTCACACAGGTCCGAGCATCAGTACCCGCTCCCGCATCAGTGCTGCGTCGTCCAAACCCCCACCCGCGGTAGTGCATCCAGAACCCACCTCTGAGAGTCCACTCGCTCAGAAAGACACGCACGAAAAGAAGTCGAAATCGCTCCCAGAGGTCTCTTCCTCCGGCGCACGCACGTCGTTCATCAAGTTCATATACGTCTTCCTCTTCGTGGTGCTGTTGGCCTTCGGGTGGTACGTCTACGGGATGATAATCCTATTGGAGAGATTAAAGGAGGAGGTTGGGTGGTGGGGGATCATTGTAGGTGAACCGGGGATGGAGACGTTGAAAGGGTGGGGATTTGGCGCAGATCGGTCGGGAGGGACTGGGGTCGCAAAGGGCGAATTGGAAGGCTCGTTGAACGCACTGGCGGATGTGCTGGGTATTTCGGCGGTGGAGGTCGCGTCTGCGGTGAAGCCGTTGATTCCGCGAGAGAGCTTGACGAGCGTTGCGCTACAGGTGGAGGAAACAGGTGGTTCGGAGGCGCTGAAAGTTCTGTTCGAGGATACCATGCGAAATGATGGGGAGGGAAGTACAGGGATCATGGACGAGGGAGAGGGTGGTGCGATTTGAAGGAAGACGATTTTCAATGTACTTACTCGCCATAACAAGCCATTGTTTGTCCCCTCTGATCGTATTTCCCTGGTCTTTTGGTGTCAGCTCAAAACCAAATGATCCAAATTCCGCCGTATACATGGCTAGAAGGCATGAGACGGAAGGGGTATGACTGCTTTCTGATTTTTTGTAAACGCCGTAACAGAATATCCAACTAAGAGGGTGTGATGAGAGAAGATGGACACGTACACGGGGACAAAGCATACCTGTGGCATGGCAGCAAGATCAGGTAGGAGACACGGAAACTGAGTTTGGTAAGCATTGGGTCGAAAGTGGAAGAAACGGTTAGAGTACTGTTCGAAGATACCATGCAAAACGTTTAAAGAGAGAAGCACAAGGATCATGGGCGAGAAAGAGGGTGGTGCAGAAGATGGTATCCTGATCGTGTCGAAATGCAAGAGACAGAATTTGAGAGGACTTATTTGCTAAGATTCATTATAACATGGTCGTGTTTCCCTAGTCGGCCAGTCGGCCAAAAACCAGATCTACATTGCATTGTCCAAGCCCACCTGTGCCGGCGCAATCAAAGCCCATTCGTGCAGAAATACCCACATGGAAACAGACTGCTTGAATAGATCGCTCCTATGACGTTAAAGAGGTGGTCATTGGCCCATCGGATCGGTCAGGGCAGCAAAAGCTGGCGATTGTGAAAAACTCGTATGTTCCCGACGAAGATAACGTCTGCTGTGAAGCTGTCGGATCTGCGAGGGAGTTCGACGAGCACGAGCATGGAGGGCGGTAGAAACGGGCGGTAGTAGGTCGTCAGAATTCGTTTCGAACTTTGAGGGCAGCCTCAGCCTGGGGCACTAGAAGTCGTGGTAAAGGTCGAATTGTGGCCGCGAGAACGACTTACCCACGTATTGACCTGGTAATCATTGTCGAGCAACGGGAGTTTCTAGACTCGAATGGTAGCCTGCAAATTATGGGTGACATCTCAAGTATAAGTTAGTATGGGCGTCAATGTTCGCCTCGTGTTGACTCGCTCATGCTATCTCTGAATCTGCCAGTGTCACCAGCAAGAAAAAAGCCAGAGTTGTTCAACGGTATGTTTCCATCATAATTAATCGAAAAGAGTAGCTCCCGAGATTTGGACAGAATACGATTGATACTTTCTTTGCGTCAACATTTTCTTCTCCCTCCCAATGTCTAAACTCGACGAGGAAATCACTCTCTCAGCACAGTCGCTACAAATTCACCCCCAAGAGGATTCCGATCGAGCGGGATCGCTATACAACCTTGCTTATTCACTCTACGACCAGTTCTACGAGAGAGGAGAGATCACCGACCTTAACGAAGCAGTCGCTCTAAATAAAGAAGCGCTGTCACTTCGCCCCGAGGGGCACCCTGATAGGATACCTTCATTGAGTGAAGTCGCGACTTGTCTCCATGCCCGTTTCAAGCAGCTTGGGGTGCCATCTGACCTCGAAGAGGCCCTAATCTACGGGCGCAGTGCATTAGAACTATGCCCAGAGGGGCATCCTGATCGGGCACATTCTCTGTCCAACATGGCAGGCTACCTCCATACCCGTTTCACCCAACTTGGAATGCTATCTGATCTCAACGAAGCGCTTGCCTTAGAACGCAATGCACTGGAACTTCGCCCGAAGGGAGATCCTCAACGAGCCTTTTCATTGGGTAACCTCGCCTGGTACCACTATGTCCATTTCACCCAACTCGGCGCGGTATCTGACCTTGATGAGGCCCTTGTTCTTGAACGTGATGCATTAGAACTTCGCCCCCACGGGAATGCCTACCGATTCGTTTCGCTAGGAAACATGGCTATTTATCTCCACTGCCGTTTCAAGCAGCGCGGAACGCTGTTCGACCTTGACGAAGCCCTTGCCTTCCAACGCAATGCTTTAGAACTCTGCCTCCCGGAACATCCTGATCGAGCTCTTTTGCTTACCAATATTGCGGGTTCTCTAATGACTCGTTTCAACCAACTAGGCGCCATCTCTGACCTCGACGAGGCACTCGCCCTCGAACGCACTGCACTGGAACTTCGCCTGCAGGATCATCCTGATCGGGCCGCTTCTCTACGCAACACCGCAAACTGCCTCTACCTGTGTTTTACACAATTTGGAAGACTCTCTGACCTCGACGAGGCGCTTGCGCTCCAACGTGATGCATTGGAACTTCTTCCAAAGGGGCACCCTAGTCGGGCCGCTTCGTTATGCCACATCGCGACTTGTCTCCACGCCCGTTTTGCACAACTCGGGATGATATCTGACCTCGACGAGGCGATTTCCTTCCAGCGCAATGCACTAGCGCTTCTCCCACTGAATCCTACTCGGGCCATTTCGCTAAACAACATGGCGACGTACCTCCAGACCCGTTTCAACACACTCGGAAAGCTATCTGACCTCGACGAGGCAGTTTCCTTCCAGCGCAATGCACTTGACCTTTGGCCACAGGAGAATCCTGATCGACCCGTTACGCTAGGGAACGCCGCCGACCTGCTTCATGCTCGTTTCAAACAGCTAGGTTCCATATCTGATCTCGACGAGGCAATTGCCTTCGCACACAATGCGCTCGAATCTCTCCCTCAGGGGCACCTTCATCGAGCCGTTTCGCTAGCCAACATTGCGCACTACCTGAATGCCCGTTTCACCCATCTCGCAACACTATCTGACCTCGACGAGGCACTAGCCCTGGAACGTAGTGCACTGGGGCTTCGCCCAAAGGGACATCCCGATCGTGCTCCATCCCTCGGCCATCTTGCCCAACGCCTCCTTGTTCGATTCAAACATTCTGGTATGCATGACACAAGAGACTTGCAGGAATCTTTCAACATGTATTCTCAACTCTCTGAACTTTCACAGACTGTGTCATTTGCTGCGCTGGGATGGGTGAGAGAATGGATCCAGGCAGCTGAAGAGTACAAAGATAGTACTACAGTCTTGGCATACCAAACATTTTTGCGCCTCAGCGTCCCCTATTTCGCTACTCTGCCATCTCTCCCTCAAAATCTTGCACTACTCAAACAACTCATGACATCTACGGCAGTCGACGCATTTTCGGCTTGTATTCGGTATGGAAATCCCGCGAATGCAATCGAGCTTCTTGAACAAGGTCGCGGTGTCTTCTGGAGCCAACTACTTCGCCTTCGCTCTCCCCTTGACGACGTGATAGCATCCGGTGCGACGGGCAAGGCTTTAGCAGACAAGTTCACCCAGTTGGCGTCCTCACTTCGCACTGTCCTCGATTCCCTTCCCAATGCTCAGTCTCAGAAGGCGTCTCAACAGGAACGGGCATGCCGTCTCCAAATCCAACTGCAAGATGTCGTCAGCGATATCCGCAAGCTGCCTGACCTCTCTCGTTTCCTTCAACCTCCACTCTTCTCAGAACTCCAGACCGCAGCTGCTGGTGGACCGGTGATCGTCGTAAATGCCAGCCAATACAGCTGCGACGCGTTGATAGTCCTGCATGACCAAGGCCCCGTCCACGTCTCACTCCCCATTACGAAGGTTCGCGTCCTTGAATCGTCGTTGGAACTCCATTCTCTTCGGGCGCGCGCCAAATTTGAGGATGTGTCGAGGAACCTTGTCGTGCTTCTACGAGAACTCTGGGACGTTGTCGTTTTCCCCATCGTGAAAATCCTTGAAAAGTTCTGTCCGCGTCGATCACGGATCTGGTGGTGCCCGACTGCCGAGTTCTCCCTTCTTCCGTTGCATGCCGCTGGCTCGTATAGGAAGGGCCATCTGAATCTCTCCAGCCTTTATATCTCCTCCTATACACCCACCTTGACGGCCCTCATCCGTGCCCGTAATAAAAAATTACAGGATACATTCATCGAACCGCATCGGTTCTTGGCCGTAGGCCAGGCGCAGGCTCTTGGACACAGCGAACTGGTTTCAGTGAACGATGAATTGTCCAGTATTTCACAGCGGGTGGGGCCAGTCACAGTCCTCACTCGCATTCAAGACCAGGGCGCCGACATTGCCAAAGTTTCCGAAAAACTGACCAGGAGCGACTTTGCGTGCCATACGACCGTTGGGGATGAGGAGAGTCCGGACGAGGTCATCCATCTCGCTGCGGCGATGCAGTTTGCTGGGTTCCGCTCTGTTATCGGGACGATGTGGGCTGTGGACGACGCGCACACGAACGAGATCACGTCGAAATTTTATGAGTGTATGTTGGACGGGTCTCCGGGGCGATTGGACCATACCCGTGCGGCGTGGGCGCTGCATAGGACGATGAAGACTGTTTCGAGGGAGATGCCCTTTGATCAACGGATTTTGTACATACATATCGGCGCCTAATCGCTTTTGCTTTCCTGTGCGTACGTAGTTGTGGCCGGAGCGACTACACTAGCAAAGACTCGTGTATTTAGCCTTCAACTGAAGCGTATAACATACGGTAGTGCGTGATGACGGGAATCATACGTGTACCCTCCTAAGAAAACCGATCATGATAAGCAGTCTATTGTCGGCGTCAGAAGAATCCCAGGAGCTGGAAGTGTTTGAAGATGGGAACGACTACAACAAGCGATACGATTTGAGGTGCAAGCGCGAATCCTGCTATTTATACCACTGTCGTCCTATCTACCGGGGGATTTCTACCCGCCTCGGTCTGTAAACTTGACTGGTACCTGTAGCACCGTGACGACGGACTCATCTGCAACGCAGACCAGCAACGTTAACGCGCGTACATAGCCCCGACCTCTCGGCGCCAGCATCACAAGCTACTAGATGCTGACGCTGCCAACATCACCTCCATTGCGCTCGCGGTCTTCAAGTCGTCGTGATACTTATCGCTCGACTATGGGGTGGCGTGCAAAGATGGTTTGGACTTAGGCTTGCTGATCGACAGCGACGAATCTCTCGACACGGGTGTTGCAGTATACATGTCACAATGATTGCCATACCATTTTCAACGCCAGCAGCTTGAGTTCGTGATGGAGATCCACAGAAATACCGTCGATCCTCGTTCACGAATCGAGCTGACCGCGGACAAAGCCCCTGCGCGTCCGTTATTTTTATACGCCGCTTAGAAGACAAAGTGATTCACATCGACCGCGCCCTCGCGAGTCTTTTGTGTCTTCGAGTGGGTTTCCTCATCGACACCACCTATTTTGGAGCGGATTCCCTTTGATGATGTGGATCTGTTGCTGCGCGGAGCAGCTAGAGACTTCTGAAACACTGCATGGATCAGGTTGGTGGTCCTCGTGCTCTGCTTTAAGGTGGTTTGGAGATCGCTACCTGACCATGAATTGCTGGCTGTGTTGCATGCGGTACTCGCTAGTAGAAAATCGACAGATTTGGCTGGTAGGGTGCAGGTACCGTAAGCCTCCTGTAGAGCAGCTGATCTCTTGATTTAATGGAAAAACCAAAAATTCAGTGAAGCGGGTCACTATTCAAGTTAGTCTCCATTCCTCACCCTGAGCCACGGTACCGCCGCCCATCAGCCCTGGAATCCAGGTCCATAGGGCTTTGAATGGGAGGTGCATCCAGTGCGCCCCGATATCGACGAAATTTAATAACTTGGATCATTCGCTTCTTTGTTCCGACCCAGAATCGTACTCAAACCCCTTGGAGCGCAGTGCACTAGATGGGTTATCGATCGCTGAGGTAGTCGTATTAATACGAGATTTGTGGCATGCATAGCATAGCGGACCCGTACGCAACGGTCAGAACTGCTCAGGACCTCCGAGATTGTA
>JBBPLC010000658.1:0-13802 GCA_038089535.1 Hemileccinum rubropunctum
TCAAGGCCTTGCGATTGTTCGTTCGAGAGCCTGCCGGTTCCCCTCGACAAGTATCTCTCGAAATCCGTCGGGAACTCGAGATATGGAAACGACTCGATCATCCCAACGTACTCCGGTTTCTTGGTATCACGACCGGATTTAGCCCTTTCATCGCCCTCGTTTCCGAATGGATGCCCAACGGAACTTTGCACCAGTTTTTGTTACAGAACGACGCGACGATGACCATCGAGTTGCGACTACAGTTGGTACGCGCGCGCTAACGCCGATCGTCTGCGGACGTTCATGCTGAATGCCGTCGTTTTCAGCTCGTAGATATCTCGAGCGGATTAGAATACCGTACGTCCTCCCTCGTCAATGGCGTATGGGTAAACCTACGATTCAGGTCGCGTCAGTCCATTCACTGCCAGTCATACATGGCGACCTCACCGCTGTACGTCACCTCAGCTTGAGCATCATCGCGACGATCACAACTTGAAACACGTACTCAGACTAACATTCTCATCGACGAGGACCAGAATGCCTGTTTGTCTGGCTTTGGTCTCTCGACCGTCCCTGAAGGAATAGCGGAGCGACTTCCATACCTTCGCGCTGACTCTGATATCCGAGACGCAGTGTCCATCCGATTCATGCCCCCCGAGCTGGTCCAAGAAGAGCTGATCGACATCGGCACATCGGTGGACATATTCTCCCTCGGATGTAATGGCCTATTGGTACGTCGATTGCTTGCGCGTTGCGTCGAGTCCCGTGCGTGCCTATATGACGGGTCTGCAGGTGTTATCTGGCCAACTGCCTTGGTCCGAGTTTCACAGGGCAGGGCAGATCGTGCTCAGTTTATATCGGGGTAAAACTCCCGCACGGCCGAGCTCGAGGCCTATCGATGACCTTCACTGGGAATTCTTGGAGAGCTGCTGGTCGAGAGTGCAAGATCGTCCCTCCGCGTCGTCTACATTCCTCTCGCTTTACAGTTTCCTAACATCGTTAGAAACGTGACGGTTTTATCGAGGTAAAGCTATCTACAGACAACGTATGAAGCACAAGTTGTCGCTGCTATCCGGGAGGCAGGGGCCCCGCTAAGTAGCGCAATCGCGATCATAGGAACTAAGGGTATTCAACAAGTAGACGTTTTCCAGATCTTTCGTGACACCCTCTATGCATTTCCAGACAAGTACTTTATCCGTGCATGCTTTAATGTAGCCCGTTCCTCCACTCCGCTTCAACAAGAAGCAAAAGTAGTGTTCCCCGACCCGAAGTAAGCCACGATCACCCTCGACCCGCGTGTAGTTCACGAGCCCAAGCACGCACTGTTCTGGCTTGAAAATCTCATAATACGCTTGTGAAAGAGTGGGACATGGACTGGTCTCCAAGAATGACCCCTCTGGAAACGAAAGGGTGTACCTCCCTACGAATTGTTTATGCAGTATCCAGCACACGGGCAAGAGAAGTAGCTTGACTTGCAATCCCAGCTTCGTGATCGAATACGATCGGTCGCCGACCTCTTCGAAAACAGAGCCCGTCAGCCGGAGGCCAGTTGCCACCTGTGAATCGAGCACTAGCGTCCCATAGGACGCCGGAGAGGAAGGAAGCGCAAGCGAATAAGGTGACGCATCGCCCGCCCATGCGAAGAACCCCGGTTCGCTACACCGTTGAGCGATACCCTCCATCAGCCGATGAAACGCCCACGTGCCTTCCCCATATGAAATCGGTATCGTGATATCAAAGATCCCGATGAGTGCATATGCAACGTCTTCGACGCGCGTCGTCTCCCTCCGAGAGGCCCACCTCATCTTCTCCGAGACACGGTCGCACGCGGGTCTAAAACGCCTCAAATCCCCCGCGGGGATACCTGTCACCCTGCTAACAGCGCCCAAAACTCGCCAGTCCTCCTTGTCGTTCCTTGACTCGACGTGACGCACGTTGTCGGGAGACACGGGGGACCAGTCCTTGGTGTAAAATACGATGCGTTTGGGTGCGAGGAGCTCCTGAAGGGTCCATCCACGCCTGAACCAAGGTTCATCCTCAAAATCCGCGAGGGTGTTCGTCGCTGCGAGGTGGACTATGCACACCTCCGCGTCTCTGTACCATCTGTACATGGCACGGATCGCTTCCTCGAGTTCCGCGCTGCTCGACTTGTCGATACAGCACGTGTCCGACCATGCGTATGCACAGCCGTGCACGCGCGCCTTGTCACAGAAGCGAAGGAGTTTGGAGAGGCCAGGGCAGCTTGTGGGAGTGGTGCCGGGTGCGTCCGTCCACCTGTCGTCCTGCGAAAGCTGTTGGTATGATGGTTCGTGGGCACCCCAGCGATGCGAAAAGATGGCGTATTTGACTCGCGCTTGGACGTCTCCCTGTAAGAGATGAACGTGCGATCGTAAACGTACAGTGTTTTTTTTTTTTTTTGTGTACGTCCAACCGGTTTTGAGTACACTGGAGCAGGCAAAGCCAGAACCGTTTGACGGACCTTGGGAGAACGGAGAGTCAAGAGATCGGCGCTCGGTAGGTCTTGGATGCGGGCACGCAAATCCTCCCAGAGGTTGGTCCGTGATAGAAGTTTCATGTCGCTGATCCGAATGAGATGGGCGGGGAGATCATTGAAGATATGTTGGTCGAGCGCGTCAAGAAGTTGATTGCGCTTCAAGCTCACGGGGCTTGCGAGTTCGAGTTGATTATGTTCCATTGGAGTCGATTAGTCACCGGGTCAAGGATGACCGGCTTCGAAGGGGCGTTACAATCATGGATCGGATTGCAAGGTGGATAGCATTACGTAACATCATTGCAACTAGTTTTCTACATTCACCCAACAAATTCGCCGCTGGCTACACTGGCATCTCCGTGTTGCAATCATGAGCGTGAAAAGATATGTTAGATCACTGATTTGCGGGCATGCAACTCTGGATACCTTCGATATACCAAGCATGCAACATATTAGTCGCTATACGGCGTAAGAGCGCATGCGGATGGTCATCGGAAACCCGGTAGGCACTTACGACGCGCCTAGCCAGATATACAATTGTAAAAGTACACTCCAACGGGTCCGCAAAGGCTACTAGTAGTGTCCTTGGGATGCGTCACCCCCTCATTATCCTTAGCGTTCAACTGAAAGCAGGAGAAACGACTCAGACATGCACCAACTAGTAGTTCGCGAATTAGTTCACCGTGAGCCGTATCCCAACTGTCGGGCTGGCAGTCGCAGCGAAGTTGCCAGTTGTTTGCACCATGATCACATGGACTTGGTAAAGAAACGCAGTCACGCGAGGCCAACAGAGAGTAGACTCTGCCAGTGAGCCGCCGAGCATTCGACAACGGCACACCATACATAAGAGACAAAAAGAGGCACTGATCCCTCCCATTCCACTTCTCAAACACTAAACCTACATACACACGCGGCAGGAAATCGACGAAAACAAAACAAGAGAAGCATATGGTTATTTTAACGTTGGGCGTGTTTAGTGTTTGCAGTCACCGCACTTGCAGGTGCAACTAGATGGAGAAAAGGCGAAATGAATGCGGAACAGGCGATCAGCGACGCGGTAGACTTGTGAGTGAAAACCGTACGTACGTAGAGGTGCAGTTGCAAGCGTCGTTGCCAGAGTTGCAGCACGCCTGGTTGACGGGGATGGAGATAACCTGCAGGAATACCCCCGACGCGATCGTCAGCTATCACGTCGAGCGTACGAAGAACAAGAGGCGATCACTCACGGTCTGCATGATGCTTTGCGTGAGGATGATGAAACGAGTTGATTGGATGTAGATAGACTGGAGGATGAGTATGTCCTGGGGCAAGGTGAGGGGATTTTATACCTCGCAGACCCTTCCATTTGGTTTTATTTGCGACGACCCTGCAAAGGTGATAGTCCGGTCACAGTATCTTGGAGATCTGGAGAGTAGCCGCGGTGTCGGGTATTCTCACACCCACACGGTCACTATGTTGCATGTGGATTTCCCCGTTGTTGCCCCGTCACGATCGGATGACCCCATCGTACCGAAACTGGACACATTACATACAGGCAGCAGATGTGACAACCGTCCATTCGAAAGTTCCCCGTCGAGAGACCTAGAAATGAAAATAATAAAATATAACGAGGGTGAAAAAGGTTGATGAGGAGAATACAACGAAAAGTCGAATTGGAGTTACTGTGCGTGCGCGCAGTAATCAGGCCGATAAGGCGCTGACTCGGATCTTTGTCCTTGTTCCGGTGTTCCTTGTCCCTATGCGATAGCCCTCACTCACCAAGATCGCGCCCGTCCGACGAGCATTCAGGAAAGCCACGGGTCACCATGCCTTTACATTCCATGAACCCGTTTCATTAGGTCCACGACACCGATAGAAACCATTCGCGCATGAAACCAGTAATGAACTTAAATTTCTGCGAGTCACATGTTCAAACATTGATAAGCACTGCCCGCGGTGATTTCAAGGTGTTAAGAGTCAACCTAGGTGAACCCACGGCAAACGCCAATGTTACCAAGTATAGAAGTCGTGGAGTGAGACGCCATCGTCCGAAACTCGGAATCCGTTCTTGGGGTAGTATCGAACCAGAAGTGCGTAAATGAGCACGCCGCGCGCTGTCACCATCGTCGACGTCCCATTCTTGTACGCATCGGATCGTACCGGGTGGTGGTTTCTTATATTGCCCCTTTGCAAACTTGCCAGAGCTTCCGCATACGTTGAAGTTAAAATCCTATTCTAGTAGGCATTGATGAAAAAGTATCCAGGAAACTTCCGAAACGGATCACCTGATGGGCACGGTGTGTGTATGAGAACAGCCCTTGAGAAGCACCAGCGGTGATGAGGAAGACAGATTAGATTCTCCACATGTTTCCAACGTTCCTGAAGTGGAGCCACCAGGCGGAGGAGTAGAGGCCATAATCCCATTGAGACGTCGTACTGCGGCAACTCGGGGTATGTACAAGTATCCATTTTCGTCGTGGTGTGACCTTTGTCCTGTGGCCGTTGTATGGCTGGCTAGTATAATTGGGGCGTAATGAGATGAGAGCGGATGCACGTGTGATGGGCTATGAGACCCGTTGTGAAGGTAGGACGAGGCATTGCTAAAGGCATCAAGCGAACACGCAACATCCCGGCGCAGTACATGGTCAGAGCCCGCCAAGAATAGATAGAAGCCACGTGAATTGGGTGAACTTACATGGTGCATGAAGTGGACGGTACCCTCCATGTCGAGTGTGGGGTATGGCAATCACAAACGGAGCCGATGCTATGCAAGAACAGGCGACGTTCCAAGGCCAGACCGCCTCAGGATGTTTTAGAAGACCCAATCACAAGATGCGATCCACTTACGGGGCGGTCGATGACGACTGACGGCCGCTGCCACCGTCCACCTTCGAGTGTGGACGTTGGACCTGCCTCGAGGTAGCATAGAACTCTGAGAGAACTTTGGTCGGTTTGGCAGGATGAGCCATACAAGTTCGTCTTACCCACACAAGCGCACTGGCAAGTCAATATGAGCTCTGCATCCATCTTCGAAGTTTAGCCCGCTGATCAGGAAGGGGGGAGCACAAGAATGGACGAACGTTTAATTGGTTTGGCGAAGGAGGCGAACGTTGAAACAGCGAGATCATCCGAGTTGTTTTTATACAAGTTCGACGGTGGGGTACCCTCCCGGTCGTCGTCACGAGGTAACAATAGCGCTTCCATTCCCTGGGTCGGCTATTGGTTAAGACATAATGGCGACATGCGAGGTAGTCTGGTAGCCCGATTGTCTAGCAATCACGCATGTCGAGCCCGAGTGAGCGGATGCAGGAGGAAAAAAAAACATACCAGCAAAGTTTGAAGGTAGTGTTCGCAGTGTCATTGTACTCCAGCGTGCATTGCACTCAGGCTGGCACTGGGAGGTTCCTGAAATGGCGACATTTTCGTCGTCGTCGGCGCAATCCATGACGCAAGTCGCAATTGATTCCGAGTCGGCTCAAGTCAAAGTAGCGTCCACACATGGCAGGCCCTGTCTTCGCAAGAACAGAACGACTGTCTCATGCTTCCGCTGGTTTGGGGAGTGCTAGTAGTACCGCCAACTCCGCAAGGCTCGTCCTCCTTCTCAACATGAGACCTCTTTCCCATCATGAGGGTATAATTTATCATCGTATTGGTCCCTTTTTTTCGGAATGGAGGAACTTATCACCCAGTATAATGCACCACCAGTAGGAAATTTCTTCCGCGTTGTCGTCACGGTTTGCTCAGCAGTAAAGTACATACATCATGGCTCACGCAAGTCTCGCTACAACACAACGTTCAGCGCTTGCGCGCACCACAGCTGCAAGCAGAGCTTCCACAGCCGTTCTGGTCAACAGGGACATCAGTTAACCCACAGAACCGCCAAAACAGAGCAAGGAAGTACGTACAGTGTTCACGGTATTGTTCTTGGCGATGATACTCGCGAAATCAAGCTGAGGGATCCGAGAAATGGTACGGGCAACCTCTTAGCCATCGCTCAGGTCTCAGGACCCTAATTTGTGGTGTTTACACGATCATACAACATGCTCTGGCAGGTCTGATGCCTGTTTCTTCCCGGACCTGGAACGCGCTGACAGCGTGTGTACGGACCTGGTGCAAATAGACCCGAAGGTAGGTAGAGTCCCACCGCTTTCTTTTCATCTCCGCACCTTGCTGTCACCGTCAATAGTCTAGAAGAACCGCACGTTTTATAGTTCACTGAGGCCAGTTTCGGATTGATTGAGGGATTATTCAAAATGACGTGATCTTGACCATGGTGTAGTACGCTCCACATTGTGGTGATGAATGGACAAGATCCGGCTGCACTAGAAGCGACCATCAATCAAATTCATGGTATGAAGCTAGCGAGAATCTCTTGCTGGGAGTGGTGTTTCGGAACAGTGACGGGTGACTCACTGACACCCCTCATGATCAAAGCAGGAAGCGGCGCTGAAGGTGCAGCCTCATTCATCGAGTTGCCGTCAGCGGGCCATTGAGAACTGCAGAAGACACCCTCGAAGAATGAGTCATGTTGAACAATAATCAAATCGTGGACCTTGATCCAAATCCTCAGATGGTTTTACCCGAAGCTCAGCAACCAACGAAGCGCTTAGACAAGATCGCCGACCTTTCTGCCTCAATGAATCTCGCAGTGGCACTTTTTGGTGAGCCATCCGAGACCGGGTTTAAGGGGTCGACCGCGGGAGTGGTGGTACATGAGCGCGGTGTCGATGCAGAGGGCACGGCAGATACAGAGGGATTTTGAGTGGTTCGAGCAAGTGGCCGACGAGAATGAACGTGGGGATGTATTGGGGTGCGAGGACCGGAAGAGGTCAAGATAACTTCCATTGGTGGTCCCCCATTTGATTAGTTTGTGGATGCACCGACGACAACGTATTTTTTGTGCGTCAAGATTTTCTGCTTCTGAGCCGAAGTAACTATACTTGATGATGTAAATAGAAGGCACAGATCTGCGGATAGAGGGTGTCATTATCTTGGTCAAAAAGAGCACGACTCAGAGTTGTCACTCGGAACAAACGGACGCGTAGTGGTGGTAAGCGAGGACACGTGCATTTGCGCACGGACCACCTCAAAAATCTATATAAGCCGAGCTTGAAGAAGATGAAACCTTAGAACATACTCAGCTAGGATCTATTTTATAGAAACTAACTCGAGTCTCGCATGTTTACACATGCCACACCTTTCAAATCCATTCGATGACATCCGCGCTCGCTCGTTCGACAGAGAACACGGTCTCACTCTGGTGAGATCTCGAGGACGTTTGGTTCTGTGCTTCGTTGGGCTGTTCGCAGCTTGGTGAACCAGAGCCAGCGAGTTGAGCGTCTGTCTGATGGATTTTCTGTTCCTTGTCCTTTACTAGATCTTCCTACCAGTCTATGTAGCTGCATGTTTTAGTTGAACGTGATATCAAGTCTTCCCTTTGAACAAAGTTTAAATGAATACTTTGATACCAATGCTTGAAATGTGCGCATCTCCAGATTGCAATCTACTTACCTCTTCTGTTGCTGATGTGAACTTCATCAAGAAACAACTAGTACATACCTCCCCTGGGCCTCTCCCAACACTTGCTACTGACCATCACCATGCTTGTGAAGTACGTCGTATGTATGCGCCATTTTCTTGCACCATGTCCTCACAAGGCACCGTATCAGAGCATGGCCCGCCCAGCTGCTGTCCGATTCGGTCAACTGAGCACGGCAGGCCCATCAGCCACGAGATGATCACGAGTTCCACACCGGTCGTCGTCTCCACCACGTCGTCGCACGTGCGTCCCAAAGACACCAAAGACCATCCCCAGGACACGGAGCTATCGTTGACCAAGCCCCGCGGGTGGGTTCCTTGCCGACCAATTCAAAGTGGTAGTTATCCCGCCTCGCCCCGAGCCGGTCAACGTGTTGGTATTTTCTCACCTGGTCGTCTCGTGTGGATGTAGAACAGGAGCAACTCAAATGTGCACGGCAAAAGGACTGGCGCAGAGATATGGTGGAAAATAATAAACAGGAAGCTTTCGTCTGATCATATCGACTGGCCTGACGCAGTTCCTTCCATCGCTATCAGAATTCTACATCGCTCTCGACACGTGGGGTTACGCTGTCCATTCACAAACATATGTAAACGATAGAATTCTTTCCCCCTTGTACGTGAACGTCGCTGACTTTACTATCGAAACAGAGTGCGTCCCAGCGTTGGCGGCTTTTTTTTTTTTGCGAGATATGTTCCGCTGCTCGATCGTGGATTTCACTTTAGAGAGTGGGAGAGGCTCATCATTTCCCGGATCGGACAGTCTCCTTGGCGCGATGGGATGGCGTGTACAGACAGTACTAGCAAAAGTCACTGAGCACTCCGCGTCCCAACGATTAGCAAGCACCACGTAGAGCCGCAGTTCGAAATCACTCTATAGTGGAACCATTCTATTCCTCTGTAGGTATGAGTCGACAGTGACTCGACATCGTGCCTGCATTGGTGATCGCGCATACGTACGTACTTGATTAGCCTGAATACGCCGGCGGGGCCCAGCAGGACTACGGCAGATAACATTCGAAGAAAAATGAAAGAACGTTCGTAAGTTATCCCCACCCACTCCCAAAAAGACGCAATTGCACGTATCATGATCATTCGCTCGTCACGACTCCCGCTCCGCATACCATCGTTCCAAACACGTCAAACGTGGCAACACCTCGCTCGCGTGATCACCCCTCCGAACCGCCTCCCTGACCCTCTCCGCCAACTGACAACTCTTCTCCCAATCCATCTTGGTATCTTCATCCGTCACGGTCATGCCCATCCCCGGGGCATCATCCAAGTCAGCACCGACCCCCCTCTCCTGCACGATCGTGAACGTTGACTCGGCCATCCGAGTCCTACTGCCTCGTCTGGATGCTTGTGCGCGCACAGCGAGATCAGGTCGTGCGAGGCGCAACTTCTCCGTGATCTGCCTCCTTAGTGCGCGCTCAGCGCGTCGCTCGGCTGTCCGCGGATCCACAGGCCCACCATTATCGTCTTTGTTTGTACGCGCACTCGCGTCGGGTGCAACGGCGCTCGTGTGGGCAGGGAAACTCTCCGCTCCGACGATTGCAGAGGTCGAACGAGATGCCAGTCGGGAGGACGCCGCGCGTCCAGCAGTACTGGACCTAGGTGAAACCATCTTCGAACAATGAATCCTATCTTCAATACGTTTCCGCACGGGGAACGAGATCGTGGCCGTCGTTGTCACAGTCCGTGTGGGAACGCTCCGCAAGATTGCCCCCGAATCCACCCCCGCTTCAGGACTGTCACCCCTCGCTAGGAGGGACTCGTCCTTACCATCCCCGCTATCCGAGGAAGGAACAGTCGGCGTACGATTGAGACCAGTGAAGGAAAGTTCGTGTGAGGCCTCGTCCCGTGGCTGGACAAGTTCATCCCCGGCAAGCCCGGGCGCATCATTTCCCTTTGACTCCTCTCGATCGATTTTTCGGCGTTTCAACCGCGATGCATCGCCTTCGTTCTCCATGTCCGTCCTTGTGTCGACATCGCCTACATTTTGAGTGTTCGACAAGGTCCTCCTGCGCGGCCGTGACTCTTGCTGGCTCTGGCTGTGATGTTGTGCCAAAGGGCGAGTGGAATCAAGATCCTGAGACGGATTCGAAAGAATGATATTATCCAGGGAGGTAAATGGCTGCGAGCCTGTCCCTCCCACCTCATTCGTTTGTTCCCCCTTGGCTTGACCAGAAAACCGAACATCATCAAAGGACACAAACGGCGACGTACAGGACGACAGAAAAGATGTCGTTCGAGAGATTTCGGGAGTGATAGACGGGAGAATAATTTCCGTGGAAACCCGTCCGAGAGAAGGTCCCACTGGGTCCACCAATGGTAGGTCCCCCTGCGAAGCGTGCTCGATTGCATGCTCCTTCCCATTGTTATTGCCCAACAACCTTCTCTCGCGAGGAACAGGGGATGAAGTTGGCGTAGGGAGCGTCCCCATGTCAGTCAACCCCTCTGCCGGGAGGACCCAGGACACGGATTGCGGCGAAGGCGACAACCACGTCTTGTACCCGTCCTCCGGTTCCCCAACCCCGAAAATTTTCCAAGCCGTCCTTGCATGGTCGTCCGACCCGCCTTCGTCCGAAGAATCGTCCGAATCACCGCTGAGTGCATACTTCTTCGTGGTCCTAGGTGCCGTAACTGACCCAGCTATTAGTCGACGCTGGTTCGTACTCTTTTCTAGTGGTGCATCCTCGAATTCGTCGACACCCCGATCCATCCTCCCGGGACTGTTTCGTCTCCGGGTACTTATCCATGCCTTCAGTACCTGTATTCTCACTTTCCCCCCGCCCTTGTCGCCCCACTCATCGGCAGCATTACTGGAGCCGACCAAGTTTGAATATGCCGTATCCACCTGCCCCTCCTCACCCACTCCAGATAGCATTCTTGAGTCGTACTTGGTGGACGGCCCCGGAAGGCTTGTTATGCTGGGGTGGCTTGTCAGAGAACAACGGGGAGCCATGACAGATTCCAAGGAGTCATGTGTTGATGCCGGAGAAAGACACCCCGAGAACATCTTGGACATGGCACCCCAGTCGAGACCGTTGAGCGAATTATCGAGGAAATTTGGAATAACACGAAGCGGTCGGAAGAGTGTCACAAAGTTCATCAGCTCGGGAAGGTGCGAGTGGCGGGACAGTGGGACGAGCTTCAATTGGGGCGAAGGGCGAAATGAGCGTACAAAATGAAAATCCTGTGCCATCCCAACTTACCAGCGAATCTATGTTCTCGCCCCTCCGGATTCGCCGCCCGATATTGGCTTGGTAGGCCTCCCAGCGAGCACAGCTCATGTTTACTGCATTCACACACACCACCTTCTTTCCTTCTCTGCTAGGCGGTGCAACAGCGCCTTTGGTTCCATAGTCATGGGGAGGGACGTCCACGAAGGAACAGCGGTCAAACCGTTCACACGCGTGAAATCTAGTAGAAGCAGCGTCACGCGTACCAAGCGCACGCAAAAAAGGATCAGAGCCATGAGAGTAAATTGAATGTTTATATCGATCAAAATGAATCTGTAGTGTCAGGAGTCATAATCAGTGCATATATTAGGCGAAACAGCCGTGTAGGATTATATACGAAGCGCAAATACCCAGAGTTTTGATAGGTAAGGGGAATTTTAAATACCTTGCAATGAAATGCATGTGCGATACCCTTGAGAATGTCTTCGTAGCCCAAAGTCCACGAATTGATGAAAAAATACGTGTTCGACGGGAATAGAGCTATTAGTCCGACGATGCCCTGAACCGCGCGTTCCTACAGACCATGATCGAGGCAGTTAAAAAAAGCCAAGGGAATAAAAAAGCGAAAAGACAAAACATACTTTGCTAGGAACGACGAGGGGAGAAAGCAAGCAGGCGGTATCTAGGTAAATCGCCTCTAGTGTCTTTACGAGACCCATCGCTTCTGCAAGTGTACCTTCCCTTCGGGCAACAAGGATTCGAAGATCACCTGAAGAGTTAGCCAGATACGGCTGAAGGAAGTGGTTACGTTGAATAGAAGAGAGAAACCATGGCTCGGCTCTGAGATCGCCAGTGTGAAGGACGGTCCCACGAGGACCTTCAATCAGAAACCTGTTTGGGACGGGTCAAGGCAAATGCGCAAAAATAGAGTGGCGGGAGACAAACATGACAGAACCAGGGCAGTGGTTTGCATCGATAAGAGTGATCGTCACGGTCTCACTCTCAGAAATGTCGAATTTCGTGGGGGTATTGAGCGGTATGGCGTGCTGTCGAACAAACGTCTAGGTTAAGATATTGGAAAGAGTAGATTGCATACCAAGAGGTCCCTTGAACCGGTGAAGAATCTCTGACCGTTGGGCATAACAACCGGGTCAACCTTGAGATGACCAAATGTCTTCTTTTTCACTACACGATACTCGTGGTCGTGCAGGGAGCGTTCTGCGTAGACCTCATGACGTAACAATATCTCCTTCGCATCGGGTGAACATACGACACGGTATGCAAACGACTTTGAGGCGAGCCCGTGGATGTGGTCTGAGTGGGTATGGGTCAAGAGATGAAGGGGGGGTCTGTTGTATGGCGGGGGCAAATCATCGAGCGTGTCTGTAAAATTGTCGACGCGAATGGGATACGGAAGTGCGAACGAGTGGTAGGGCGTCCCAGGCGGCATTTTGTGTAACGGAAGAGCACAGGGGCTGAACAAAAGTGAATCCAGGTCACGTGACAGTCACATGACCACTGTCTCGGGCAGGATGCTGCCTCAATGCAGCTTATTTTTGTCAAAAATCCAGCAGTAAGTACTGTAGCCCATCCCTCATACCTACATAATGAGGGCCCTGTGACTCACTACTGCCACTGCTCTACCAGACTTTTGAAATGGGTGCCTTAAAAGTTCAAATATGTCAGAACTCCACTCATTTTGTACTGATCATGATTGGCTGCTGAGGCTAGTGGTCCAGAACATAGTAAGGTTGAGCAGCTGTCCTCCTTGTGGCTAGGTACTGTCTCAATACTTGTCTCAAGTCCAAGTGGTGTGGCAAGTGAGTCACTTTGCTGAAACTGCTATAGGTAATATTTACTTGTGCTCTGCTATGTGCAAACCTGCTATCTTTTATTGTATTCAAGTTTTTATTGGCTAGTGCATTAGGTAAGCTATGCCGTATTTTGTTGTGGTTTCTCACTGGGTTTATTGTCTCTGGATGACACAGTCTGTTTTCAGTTTGAGTATATATATATCAATAATATTCTGATTCAACACTCTTGAAATTGAATTCCCAGACACCTAATAGCCAGTCCTTTGATTTTCTGACAGTATCTTTGTATTCTTAGTTATGTATGGAACATTATATTTATCTCAGGACATTACTTTAGAGAAGACACTAGAAGAAAGTATAGACCTCTCTTAGGGCCAGGCAATAAACCTGGTCTTAGAGTTATAGACCTTCTTGATAGCATCAAGAAAAATTGTGAATGCTAAGGTTTACATGATCTTAGTAAATAGATTATTATATATACATAATCACTACTAGACATTTCATGATTAATTATTTAAATCTCAGTCAAAGACAACTCACATGTAATCATGATAAAGGATTTATATTTGTGATATAGCCACTATCACGTAGATTTATTATCATTTTTGTGGATAAAGACAAAAAAAAGTAGTACTTATGGCTAGCTAAACTTGAAACAATTTAAAGTATAAACAAAAATTTATGTATATATGATATATACAGTGGCTCAAATAAGTGTCCCAATGTTGGGCCATTTTAGAAAGACTTTATAATTGCAAGAGAACTAAAAGAAATCAGCTCTGACCCTTGCAGGGTCATCAATAGCCTTAACTCTTGCCC
>JBBPLC010000659.1:0-13792 GCA_038089535.1 Hemileccinum rubropunctum
GGTGGTCAACCGGCAAAAGGAAAGGATGAGCGGTACTCAAGTATCCCAGGCCCCACAGTGTGGAGGGTAGAACAAATGAATAAGACTGGCTAACCCAGTCGCATCGCTACCACTATATATACTACTATGATAGAGTGCACGGACCAAGCAGTGTACTCTAGGGTAGGTCTAAGAAGTAAGGAATGTGGTAGCCGTGAGGCATGATGTCATAGTGACATCATGGATCTAGGCGTTGTCTAGGTTGACCTGTAGGCACGTGATTGTGGGAACTAGCACGTGCCCATAAGGTACAATAGATAAGATAAAGTGTGGCCAAGTCATGTGATCATGAGAAGGAGTCACGTGACCTCGAAAGTAGAAATCGTAAGTCCGGGATAAGGAGAACACAAGGAACGTAACGGTAAGCGGTAGTGTCATAGCCTGAACTACAACAATTTCCGTGACTGAAGATCATCACAAAGAATATGAAGTCGACTGTATCGTCCAGTCAAGACTTCATCACAGGAAGTTACAATACCTTATCCACTAGAAGGGAGGGGACAAGGAGGAACCCGCTGTAAATTTAAAACATATGCAAGATGCAATTACCAAGTTTCATGCTGCTCATCCAAATGCCCCACATCCGATTCGAGGTATCTCTGAGCTTGAATTCATGTCTCTCTTTCATCCTTTCAGTCCCTCCTATACCAAATTCACCAATTCTCAACTAGATCTTGAATCTGGTGAATGGGGGGTAGTGTTATAGTTCAGGATCTATACACTATGTTTTCAACTTTTCTTCACACTTCAGACTTAAACACTTTCTTTTCACTTCGAAGTCACATAACTAGTGCACGTGACCATGAGACCTCTCACATGACCTGGGGCCTAGCCCATAATGTCATCATGACATCATGCCTCATGTCTTTAATCTCTGTTTCCTTTCCCATGAGGATGCTTCTCTCTTCCCACACGGACTTCTCACCATCCTCATGGTTGCCTTATGTTTTCCTCATGTTTACCCTTCTCATACCAGCCCTTAACTATTTAGGACTCAGATGACCTACCCTAAATCTGTTGCTATTTACTATATAAACCCACTCCTCTCTGTCATCTGTTTTTCTCTAGTCCTATTCACTTGATTACTCTCCTACCTTAGGGGCCTGGTCATTTGTCTACTCTTGTCCTCTAAATCTTACTCTGCTCTTGCTGTCTCTTGAGCAATATTACTGCTTGCTTGTTGTTTCTTGTGCCAAAAGTTCATGATCTACTTGGGCACCATAAACTTTCTAGTACTTGATTATCACTTCCTTGTCCACGTCTGGTTAGATGTCAGAACTCGAACTGCCCACACTGTTGCTGAAGTTGCCCAACGCCTAGATTAGGTGTTGTGCTTTAGTTGTTCTCTTCATCCCGTTTCATTATATAGTGACTAGCAATTAGTTTAGGGTAGGTCATCTGAGTCCTAAATAGTTTAGGGCCAGTAAAGATAAGAAGCATGAGGAGGGAGTAAGGCAAACATGAGTACGAAGAGAAGTCCATGTGGGAAGAAAGAAATGTACTTGTGTAAATGAAAGGATGGAGATGAAAGACATGAGGTGTGATGTCATGATGACATCATGGGCTAGGCCTCAGGTCATGTGAGATATCTCATGGTCACATGCACTGGTCATGTGACTTTGAAAGTGGATAGAAAGTGTTAAGTACAAATGTAAAGAAAAGTGAAAAACGTAGTGTATAGGTCCTGAACTATAACACTTTGCTGTTGTATGAGGCACCATAATCATTCATAGTAATATCTACAGCATGTTAAAAGATTTATAGACATGATCAGTGAGGAGAATGTATAAGTATGCAATTGGACTTACTGGGTTGGGACAGCAATCTGACTACAACATGTAGATATAGTCAGTGAGGAAAGAATGTAAGTAGGAGGTTGAACTTACTGGGTTGCACCTGAGATACCATTTTTGCTAGAGTTTGTAGACACAGTTAGCAAGGAAAGCATGTAAGCACTGCAGGCAATTGATTTACCAGGTTGAGACCCTATTTTCACTACAGTTTGTAGACATAGTTAGTGAGAGGAAAGCATGTAAGTAGCCAGTGATTAGACTTACTGGGTTGCAACTTGGACACTATTTTCACTCAAGTTCATAGACATTATAATACAACAGTGAAAAATGTAAGTACTCACCATTCAAAGTTGAGGTTGCCCTGGAAGCCAAAGTGCTATGAGAGTCAGGATGCTCTTGTCTGCCTAATGACCCAAGCCAGGCTTAATGCCTGAGATGGGAGGTGTTGAAGTAGGGCCATTAGTAGTTGGTTCAAATGGCAGGGCATACTTCTTGCATGGGCTGTAGTGTGAGACAGGGAGACAAATTAGTTCCATCATGAGCTGAGAGGATGCCCATCTCACTGCTTGGAGTCACTTCCATTTTTGGAAGCCTTCTGCTTGTTGCCAGCCACATCCTTGTTGCTTGTGTGCTCAACACTGTGTGATGTTTCTTCAATGTTGTTTCCAACCTGCCTACCCTCTCTGTCATTCCCAAGCATCCTGCTACCATCCTTTCTACTTTCCCCCCTTGCTGTACATTTCCTGTTCCTCAACTCTGACTTATCCCCACTCATATTCAATCCAGTCTTATCTTGTTGTTCATCCAGGGATTTTGACATTCTCAGTATATCTCTAATGATTGTCCTGCTGTCTCTGCTATCTTCAGGTTGGAGTCCCAGAGAATCTATTGGCCAAGGGTTGATATAGGTGAGCTGCTACTTATCATATGACTAACAATTGACTCATAGATCCCTATTATTGGATTCTGACCATCTCGAACCCTATGCACCAGTTCACAAATGATAAACTGGTCAGTCTTGGGCTTCTTTTTAGTTGCTGACTACCTAGCCATGTCTCCAGCTTCATCTTTGCTTGCATCTAACCTTGACATCTCCCTCTTTTTCCCTGTATATATGCTAGTGAGTATGTTAACAGTCTAGTATGTTGTGCTCACTTTTTTTCCCTTTTGTTTCTTCAGGATTCCCATCTCTTGCTATTTGACCAGGTTATGGTGCAACTGATTGTGCCTTCTTCATTTCCAATGGTCTAGGTGGCTGCTGAGCATTCTTGGCATTGACAATAGTCCTTGTGAGCATCTCAGCTTTGATCTGGGCTCTTTGATTGATAATGTCTTTCTGTTGTCTGTCTGATCTGCTGTGTTTGTCTGTCTGACCTCTTTCAGCCTCTGCTTCCTCTTCAGTGTGGTAAGTTTGTTTGTCAATTAAACCAGGGTGGGCAGATTCGTTTTGGAGTCATGTAGTGACCATAACTAGACTTGAGACACCAGGCCTGTGCCATGAAACACTGGCTATGTGACATAAGACAAAAGCTGAGACTGAGGACAAGAGCTGAGAGAGACAACTAAGAGTTGAGAGACAAAGCAGAAGATCTGAGACTCAAGAGTTAAGAGACAAAAGAAACTTGCAAGACCCAGGACAAGTGAGTACTTGAAGTTGAAGTCCACTGCCAAAGTCTGAAGCAAGTTAGAGCACAAGTTTGGGTTCTCACAACTATGAACTTCACATAATTTACACAATTCACTATAGATATCAGATTCAAAACACAGAACAAGATTTTCCAGTCCAATACAAGTGAGATCTAAGGTTCAAAGTAAGCCAAGTTATATGTTTGCTTTCTTGTCACAAAACTCTGTTATAGTTCAGGACCTATACACTACGTTCACTTTTTCTTTACTTATCCAACTTAACGTTTTCCTTCATTCTCGAAGTCACGTGACCAGCGCACATGACCGTGAGACCCCTCACGTGACCTGAGGTCTAGCCCATGATGTCATAATGACATCATACCTCATGTCTTTCATCTCCGTCTCTTTTCCCATGAGGACGCTTCCTTCTTCTCACACGGACTTCTCGCTGTCCTCATGGTTCCTTCATGTTCTTCACTTCTCACACCGGCCCTCAATCGATTAGAACTCAGATGACCTACCCTAAACCTCCATACTTACATATATAAGCCCTTCCCCTTCGTCGTCTACTCCTCAGTCCTATTCACTTGAATACCCTCCTTCTTGGGGCCTGTTCATTTGTTTACCACTCTTTCTACTTTCTCCTTTGCTCTGCACTTGCCGACTTCGTGCACGTTATTGCACGCTACTCATTTACTTTATGAATGCTATATCTCAGAACCGTCCATTTCCTCATCACTGAACTTCACGTCCTCGTCCACGATTGGTTGGATACTCGCCACCGTACCGTCCACACCGTAGCAGAGGTCACCCAATGCCTAGATTAGGTGTTGTGCTCATTTAGTTGTCTTTGTCCCGTTTCACTTGAATAGGACTGCCGCAAGGCCGAACTGTTCGTTCCCCCTCGCCTCCGCCATCTTATGCGCTCTCGTGCATGTGCAGATCACCTTCACCTTCAGCAACAACAAGCAGCACTCAATCTCTACGCTGCCACCCGCATCATCCATCTATCACCCATTCCAGAGCCCCTCCGCTTCGCCCCTTTCTTCGGGCAACCAGCCTATGCTGACGAAGTCAACCCTAACAACCATCCCGTAGAAGCACCTCGTGAATACTTCCCCGCTTCTATCCCTTCCCGAGAACCCACTCCCGCTCCTCATTCCCCTTCCCCTTCTTTCTCGTCCCGCGCCGTCTCTCCCATTCCCCCGCCTCCAGCTCTACCTTGCGCATGTAAACAGCGCAAACACTGTTGGCCCGAACTCAAGAACGTTCGCCCCAAAACAGGTCGTTTCCCTCACCTTTTTCGCCTTCGTCCACATACCATCCTCCGCCGTCCCTCTAAATGTCTCTAAACAATGTCTGAGCAAGCCGCCGCACCTCCCGTCAACCCCAACATAACGTGGGCCAACATCCGAAACACGATGGCCAATATGGCTGCCCTCCTCCAGGCGTCACTGTTATCGCAACAGCAGATGACACAACAGCTAGCCGAAGCCGCGATGACGCGTACCTCGTCACTCCCAGCAAAACTGATCGCCGACCCAGGTATGTGGGACAGCAACCGAGTCATGTTCCGCCCCTGGTGGGTGAAGATCGTGACGTGGGTCCAATGCCAGGACGATCTAGATGATTGTCAAGCAACAGCCGCCATCCTTCTGAGGATGGTAGGCAAGGCCAAGTCGTTTTCGAGAATTACCCTTGAAAAGTATCAAAAGAAGCATTCCACCCTCGAATGGCCGACATGGAAGGAATTGAAAAAAGAAGTAGAAGACCACTTCAGGATCAACGTCTTGAAGGAAGAGTCATACATTTGGTTGACCAACCTTCGGCAGGGCTCAATGCCAATCAAGGTATTCATGCAACAATTCGAGCTGCTGCGACAGGATGCGGACCTGTCCCGACACGACAACAACGTCTTACACCTCTATAAAGAACACATTGACTATAACATCTATTTTCAGTTGTCGACAAGAAGCCCCACCCTCAAGGACTCACTCACTGCCTGGCAAGAAGGCGTGATTGAGATAGGCAAAATGTTTGAGAGAATGTGGCTGGAACAGAGTAAGCAGCCGCAACAACGACGATTCGAACCCCACTTCACAGAAGTGGGCATACAACCGGGCCGAGGCGCCCCCATGGACACTCGCGCGGTCCAACCGACCCAGCAGGATACAAGAACCTGCTATAACTGTAACAAGGTCGGTCACATTTCCTGCGCATGCAAGGAACCCCGCAAACCGCGTGGGCGACCCCTTTTCGACCCAGTCACTGGTCGAACGCGCTACGCCCTGCCTCACCCCACTCCTGTTCGCGAAATCGCTCTTGCCCCCATCACTGCCATTGCTGCCGTTCCCGACACGGCACAAGGTTCCGGAAATCCCCCGTGGATGACCGAAGAGGCCCAGGCCTATTACCTGGATATGTTCGAGTCCCGAGCTCGCCAGCTCGCCACAGAAGGACTCAAGGGAAAAGGCAAGGCTGAGTAGAGAGAGGTACCTACTCAGCTAAGGACCCTAATTTTTCTTCCTCTTCTTCTTCGCCTTCTTTTCATAATCACTTTGCTGTGCTAGGGGAGATAGATGGTGGGTTGGGCGACAATAACTCATCGAACAATTTGTCTTATACTAGTTACGATACCGACTCCAAAGGAACGTCTCTTTGGAGCGCGGCACAGGAGGATAAACAAAGTGTGCTTAATTCTCCTGCTATGAACAATTTCTCTTGTTTCTCCGATTCTTCTTCTAACCCTAACCTTACCCTCAGGAATACCTCTCCTGCTAGGGAATTCGATATTGACACCGACATCTACTTTCAGAAAAATAAAAAATGGCAAAAAACATCGGAAAAAGCACTCCTCGACTCTGGAGCAGTCCAAACATTCGTGGACAAAAAATGGGTAATGTCCCTCGGTATACCCACCAAAAAATTATCCCTTCCTCGATCAATTACTAATGCCGATGGGACATCTTCATCCCACGGCACAATCACGGACTATGTTTCAGTCGTATTCTCATACCAAGGACACTCTGAAGGAGTTGATGCCTTGGTAACTTACCTAGGAACTCACCATATTTATTTAGGCTACGACTGGTTCCAATGCCATAACCCTCTCATCAACTGGGTCGACAAGGAAATCAAATTCTGCTGATGCACTCGCAACTGCGTCACAATCAATGCAGCAGGACTCATCAACGAGGTTTGGAACCCATCTATCTGCTCCATCGAGGAAGGACTCGCTGAGAAGGTACCAAAACAATACCACGAGTTCCTCAACGTATTCAGCAAAGAGGAGTTGAAACACATGCCCATTTGCAAACCATGGGACCATGCCATCGATCTCAAACCTGACTTCATACCCAAGAAAGGTCGGGTAATCCCTCTCTCCGACACCGAACTAGAAGAAGTCCGGAATTTCATTAACTCCGAACAAGAAAAGGGCTATATCAGCCCATCAAAATCCTCACAAACGGCACCAGTATTCTTTATTCCCAAGAAAACCGGCGAGAAGCGTCTCGTCATGGACTACCGTTATTTAAACAAGGGTACAGTAAAAAACTCATACCCTCTTCCTCTCATTTCAGCACTCGTCGATCATCTTAAAGGTGCAGACAAATTCACCTGCCTTGACCTTAGGTGGGGTTACAACAATGTTCGCATCAAGGAAGGCGACGAGTGGAAAGCCACCTTCAGCATGCCCCTGGAGGCCTATGAACCCGTTGTAATGTATTTTGGGATGACTAACTCTCCTCCCATATTCCAACAGATGATGAATGACATATTTAATGACATGTATGCCGCGGTTATCGTCTACCTCGACGACATGTGCATTGTTACAAAAAACAAATCCAATGAAGAACACTCCGAGGTCGTCTAGGAAGTTCTGCACCGGCTACACGAGAACGACCTTTACACAAAACCCAAAAAATGTGTATTTAACGCCGACAAAGTCAACTTTCTCGGCATGACAGTATCTGCCGACGGCGTTGGCATGCAAAACAATAAAGTCAACGCGATACTCGACTGGCCGGCACCCATGAAGCTCAAGCAGCTTCAATCATTCCTTGGATTATGTAACTATTATCATCGTTTTATTAACAGTTTCGGACAGATTGCTCGTCCCCTCAATGATCTGACAAAAAAAAATGTACCATATACCTGGGGGGAGGCATAACAAAACGCGTTTGATACGCTTAAAAAACAATTTACGACAGCCCCTCTCCTCGCTGTCCCCAACGCCTCCAAGAAAATGCGTGTTGAGACTAATGCCAGCGACATCACCACCAGCACAGTCTTATTGGTCCTGGGGGAGGATGGCTCATGGCGCCCTTGCGCCTTCCTTTCTCATTCATTTTCATCTGCCGAACGCAACTATCCAGTCTATGACAAGCAGTTGCTTGCTATCATCCACGCCCTAGAGGAGTGGCGCCATTATTTAATCGGAAAAACTAACTTCAAGATTTGGACAGATCACAAGAATCTCAAATACTGGAAAAAGCCACAGACACTCTCGGGCCGTCAAGCCCGCTGGCACGAGCTTCTACAGGAATTCAATTACACTCTAATCTATAAACCTAGTGCCACAAATAGACGTGCCAATGCCCTCTCTCGTCGCCCAGACCATGGCAATGCCGTCGATAAATTAAACAAGAACATTACCATATTCCCGCCCACTGTTCTCAGATCCTCCTCTCTATCTATCCCAGTCGAATTGACTTCCACAGATGCTCGTTTACCCTCAAAGGGCTCCCCTGAAGCTGCAGGCTTCGACCTGTACGCATCCGTTGATCTTGACATCCCCGCCCATGACCAAGCTCTTATCTCCATCCATGTCAAGTGTTATAGTTCAGGACCCATATGCTATGTTTTACACTTTTTTCTCATTTTCGAACTTAACATTTTCTTTCTCTTTCTGAAGTCACGTGACCGTGAGAACTCTCACGTGACCTGAGGGCTAGCCCATGATGTCACTATGATATCATGCCTCATGTCTTTCATTTCCGCTCCCTTTCCCATGGGGACACTTCTCTTTTCCCACACAGACTTCTTGCCGTCCTCATGGATTCCTCATGTTCTTTACTCCCCACACCGGCCCTCAATCGATTAGGACTCAGATGACCTACCCTAAACCTCCATACTTACATATATAAACCCTTCTCCTTTGTTGTCTACTCCTCAGTCCTATTCACTTGAATACCCTCCTCCTTGGGGCCTGTTCATTTGACTACCACTCTTACTTTTACTTTACCTTTCTACTAGCAAAACTGTGAACAGCTCATTAGTCAAATCCTATCTCTGCCTTTGCCGTCTCTCATGCAACGTTATCGCACGCTCATCGTTCTCCATGCCCAGTTCATGTTATACTTGGGCACAGTAAACTTTCTCGTTGCTGAATATCACGTCCTCGTCCACGTCTGGCTTGACATACACACTCAAACCATTCACACCATTGCTGAGGTCGCCCAATGCCTAGATTAGGTGTTGTGCTCTTATTGTTGTCTTTGTTCCGTTTCACCAAGTAGATCATGAACTTGGCACAAAACAAGGAGCGTGTGGTAACGGGCACAAAGATGGCAAATGCAGAGTAATGGAATTGGGATAGAACAGGAGTGGTAGACAATTGAACAGGCCCCTAAGCAGGAGCGTATTCAAGTGAATAGGACTGAGGAGTAGATGACGAAGGAGAAGGGTTTATATATGTAAGTATAGAGAGTTTAGGGTAGGTCGTCTGAGTCCTAATTGATTGAGGGCCGGTGTGAGAACAGGGACATGAGGAAAAAAGCAAGGTAGCCATGAGGACAGTGAGAAGTCCGTGTGGGAAGGAAAAAGTGTCCTCATGGGAAAAGAGATGGAAATGAAAGACATGAGGCGTGATGTCATGATGACATCATGGGCTAGGCCTCAGGTCACATGAGAGGTCTCACAGTCACGTGTATGGGTCACGTGACTTTGAAAAGTAATAGAAATCGTTAAGTTCGAAAGTAGAGAAAAGTGAAAAACGTAGCGTATAGGTCCTGAACTATAACACCATCTGTCAAAGGCACCATTGTATCTATTGAACCCTTCTTGCTGCTTTATTCATATTGAGCTAGATGCTCCTTGTCAACCCTGTCATTGTTGCTAGCAAGAAACCATAACATGTAGGATCCCCTGTAATGGAATCAATTTTATTGAGAACATCACCATGATTGGCAAAAGGAGGAGACTGGTCATCCCATTCTGGCATAGATGCCCAAATGTCCATCAAATCATCTATTTGATCTTGAGATGTTTTGTTTTGACAGAATAAGAAATTGGCTAGATGATATTGAGAGTGATGTTGAAATAGATGCTATGAGTTATCACTTTCAGCTGGTTTTGAGCTAATATGTGACAATGGTTCACTATCAGGAGGTAGATCAACATCATCCTGATTACATGGTATATCTGAATAAAATAAAAGTTTTAACCATATAAAACATGGTAGTAGGCAAAACTTGGAATTTTACCATCCAGAATGGGATGTTGAGTAAAAAAAGCCCCTTCAGGAAGATTTTCCTCATCTTTGTCTTTAGTTGGTCTATGTTGATAAGAATGTTGACAGGGTCATTGAGTTGGAGCTAGAGAACTTGAAAAATGGATAGTGTTTTTATGAGTTGTTGAATTTCAAAGTGATCTGAACTCTTTTTGACATGAATCAGCCACTGGGACTATACAATAGTATTTCCTAGGCTGGTGCTAAGGCTGCACTGGGATACTAGTGAGTTATCTTATAAACCTTAGTAATGCCAATGCTATGAAAAAAAAAAATAAGGATTCTTACTTCTTTGAATTTTTGTTATTAGATTCTGTGACTACTAATGAAACTTCTATTTTGTCTTGCATTATCTTGTAAAGCCTATAGTAGTAGTCAGGAAAAAATAGGCATATCTCTTATCTCTAGACCTAGTTCTCACTCTTCTCACTCTTTTTCTGGGACTAAGCCTTCAAGTTGAGTCTCTAGTTGAATTTGTATATGAGATTAGAAATCAGTAGTAAGGAAATACTAGCATAGGCCATAATTCTTACCTATACTATTTAACCTACCAGTGAATGCTCTGAGGTGTCCCAAGTCCTATATATCTACTAGTGAAATGCATAGTATGAGTTATACTATGATCAAAGGAGGGCAATAGGCTTTAGTTACTCTGAATCTTAGTTTTCAAGTTGGTCTCAGGCTAGACACTCTTGTTCTTGTATCTTGTATCTATTGAAACAGGATGAAACAACTAAGAGGAGCTCAACACCTAATCTAGGCGTTGGGCTACTTCGGTGATGGTATGAACAGTGCGGTGACGAGTGTCCAACCAAACGTGGACTAGGACGTGAAATTCGGCAACGAGGAAGTGAACAGTTCCGAGATAGAGCATAAACGTGTTACAATGTCAAGTGTGCAATAACGTGCACAAAGCCAGCAAATGCAGAGTAAGGGAATGGTACAGAAGAGTGGTAAACAATTGAACAGGCCCCAAGGAGGAGGGTATTCAAGTGAATAGGACTGAGGGATAGACGACGAGGGGAAAGGGTTTATATATGTAGTTACGGTGGGTTTAGGGTAGGTCATCTGAGTCCTAATCAATTGAGGGCCGGTGTGAGAAGGGAATAATGTGAGGGAACCATGAGGACAGCGAGAAGTCCGTGTGGGAAAAGAGAAGTGTCCTCATGGGAAAGGGAACGGAGATGAAAGACGTGAGGTATGATGTCATGATGACATCATAGGCTAGACACCAGGTCATGTGAGGATTCTCACGGTCACGTGACTTTGAAAAGGAAAGGAAATCATTAAGTTTGAAAGATAAAGAAAAGTGAAAACATAGTGTATAGTTCCTGAACTATAACATCTATAGTGAAATATACATAGATAGTGTGAGTTTGAAATGGGACAAAGACAACTAAATGAGCACAACACCTAATCTAGGCGTTGGGCGACCTCTGCTATGGTGTGGACGGTACAGCAGCGAGTATCCAACCAAACGTGGACGAGGACGTGAAGTTCAGCGACAAGGAAATGGACAGTTCCGAGATATAGCATTCACAAAGTAAACGAGTAGCGTGCGATAATGTGCATGAAGTCGGCAAGTGCAGAGCAAAGGAGAAAGTAGAAAGAGTGGTAAACAAATGAACAGGCCCCAAGGAGGAGGGTATTCAAGTGAATAGGACTGAGGAGTAGACGACGAAGGGGGAGGGCTTATATATGTAAGTATGGAGGTTTAGGGTAGGTCGTCTGAGTCCTAATCGATTGAGGGCCGGTGTGAGAAGTGAAGAACATGAAGGAACCATGAGGATGGCGAGAAGTCCGTGTGGGAAGAAGGAAGCGTCCTCATGGGAAAAGAGACGGAGATGAAAGACATGAGGTATGATGTCATGATGACATCACGGGCTAGACCTCAGGTCACGTGAGGGGTCTCACGGTCACATGCGCTGGTCACGTGACTTCAAGAATGAAGAAAAATGTTAAGTTGGATAAGTAAAGAAAAAGTGAATGTAGCGTATAGGTCCTAAACTATAACACTACCCCCCATTCACCAGATTCGAGATCTAGTCTAGAGTTGGTGAATTCGGTATAGGAGGGACCGAACGGGCGAAAAAGGGAGAGAAAATCTGTCTCGGAGATACCCCGAATGGGTCGTGGGGCATTCGGATGGGAAGCATGAAACTTGATGATTGTGTCCTGCGCGTGTGATAAGTTAGCAGCAGGTTCCCAGGTGTGATCCACCTTGTCCCATCCCTTCCAGTGGATGAGGTATTGTAGTTTGCCGCGGTGAAGCCTGGATTGGACGATATGATTGACTTTGTATTCTTCGTGACGATCTTTGGTCACGGTAATTGGGTCTGGTTTAAATACGTTTTGTCCGTCCAGTGGGGCTTTGTATGGTTTAATGCGGGAAACATTGATAGTTGGATGGATGGATACGGTAGAAGGGAGGGTGAGGGTGATGGCATTAGGTAAGACGACAGTGATACGATAGGGTCCGATGTATTTTTGTGTTAATTTACGCGCAGGGTAGGGGAGTGACAGGTGTTTGGTGAAGAGCCAGACTAGGTCTCCGACAGAATAGTTAGGGGCAGAAGAACGCTTGGATGTTTGTGCGTGCGACATCCGATCGCGGGTTTTTTGTAGTGTGGAAGCGATTTCTTCGTGATTATGTCCCATAGTTTTACCAAACGACCCCCCAGGAGTTGTAGTGGAGTTTGTGGGCTCCGTTCCCATGCGTGGAGAGTAATTTCGTGTAACGGAAAAGGGGGTGGTTCCCGTGGCTGTGGTAAGGGTATTGATTTGCGCAAATTGCGCCATTTTTAGCCACAAGGCCCATGTCTCCTGCTTTTTGGCGATGTAAGCTCGGAGATACACAATAATTTCTCGGTTAACCCATTCCGTCTGACCATCAGTTTGTGGATGGTATGCCATGGAGAGTTTCTGCTGAATGCCAAGAACCTTGCAAAGTTCTTTGGTGAACTCCGAGACAAACTGTGGTCCCCTGTCCAAGAGAATAGTGTTAGGAAGTCCATAAAGACACCATATGTGATCTCTAAATAATACAGCTAAGTCCGTGGAAGAAGTTGTTTTGAGGCAAGGAAAAAGGACGATTTCTTTAGAAAAGCGGTCAACAACTACCCCAATAGAATCAAAACCGTTAGAAAGAGGTAGTCTGGTGATGAAATCAAAGGAGATATCTTCCCAAGGGTGGGAAGGAATGGGTAAAGGCAACAGTTTTCCTGCCGGTGGCTTTGACAAACCCTTCATAAGGGAGCACACCTGGCAGTGTTCAACGTAGGAAGAAATATCTTTAGCAGCGCCTGGCCACCAATAGAAACGTTTAATTGAAGAAATAGTATGATCGTGGCCTGGATGGCCTGCGACTGGGGAATCGTGAAATCTCGGTTCGAAGGGAAGGAGGGATGAAAACAATCCCATTCAAATTTCTGAATAGTTTTTCATTTGCATAGTATTCATATTCGTTGATAGCATCAACGTCCATCTTGGCTGATTCACAGGATAGTTTAGTTTCAAAGTTCGGAGAGAGAGAAGTAGAGGAAATTGCTTTAACTCCTGTGGAGCCAAAGCCTTTGTCGTTTCGTTGGGACTCGTTGAGAGTCTTTTCTTCTGTTAGAGTTGGGTTTTCTATTTTTTCAATAATTAGTTGTGCAATGCAGTTGAATTTGGAAATGTGGAAAGGAGAGTTGGAATGATTGAACAGAATTACACCAATTTCTCCCCTATAATCGGCGTCAATGACTCCGGCCATGACGTCGATTTTATGTTTGAGGGCGAGGCCCGAACGTGGTGCAATTCTGCCGTAGGTGCCGGAAGGGAGTTG
>JBBPLC010000660.1:0-13753 GCA_038089535.1 Hemileccinum rubropunctum
ATATGATAGCAGCCCTATAACGGTGGCAAGCTGGCAGAAAGAGAGGATGAGCAGTACTCAAGTGTACTCAGGCCCCACAAGGTGGAGGGTAAGACAAATGATTAAGACTGGCTAACCCAGTCGCATCGCTACCCTATATATACTACTACAGAAGAGTGCATGGACCAAGCAGTGTACTCTAGGGTAGGTCTAAATGTAAGGAATGTGGTAGTGGCGAGGCATGATGTCATAGTGACATCATGGATCTAGGCATAGTCCAGAGTGGCCTGTAGACATGTGATCGTGGGAACTAGCACATGCCCCTAAGGTTCAATAAAATAATAGAAAGATGGCCAAGTCACATGATTGTGGGAAGTGGTCACATGACCTCGAAAGTAAAGATCATAAGTCCGGGATAAGGAGAGTCAAGGGAACGTAACGGTAAGCAGTAGTGTCATAGCCCAAACTACAACAGTTATGATACAGACTCTGAAGGAGTGTCTTGTTATAGTTCAGGACCTATACACTATGTTTTCAACTTTCCTTCACTTTTGGACTTAACACTTTTTTTTCACTTTCGAAGTCACATGACTAGTGCACGTGACCATGAGACCTCTCATGTGATCTGAGGCCTAGCCCATGATGTTACCATGACATCATGCCTCATGCCTTTCATCTCCGTCTCCTTTCCCATGAGGATCCTTCCTTCTTTCCACATGGACTTCTCTTTGTCCTCATGGCTACCTTATGTTTCACTCATGTTTCCCTTCTCACACCAGCCCTTAACTATTTAGGACTCAGACGACCTACCCTAAACACCTCGTACTTACATATATAAACCCTTCCCCTTCATCATCTACTCCTCAGTCCTATTCACTTGATTACCCTCCTACTTAGAGGCCTAGTCAATTGTTTACCACTCTTCTTTATCCTCAATCTACTCTGCACTTGCCATCTCCTGTGCTACGTTAGTGCACGCTCGTCGTTCTTCATGCCAAGTACATGATTTACTTGGGCACCGTTAATTTCTTAGTACTCAATTATCACGTCCTTGTACACGTCTGGCTAGACATTCGTACTCACACTGTCCATACTGTCACCGAAGTCGCCCAACGCCTAAATTAGGTGTTGTGCTCTAGTTGCTCTTTCATTCCCATTTCATGTCTCTTCAGAGCATGGCACCAGAGGATAAACATAGTGTGCTTAATTCTCCAGTTATAAACAAATTTTCTTTTTTATCTGTTTCACCCTCTAACCCTAACCTTACCCTCAGGAATACCTCTCCTGCAGGGGAGTTTGACATTAACACTGATGTTTACTTTCAGAAAAATCAAAAATGGCAAAAAACATCGGAAAAAGCGCTTCTTGATTCAGGAGCAGTCCAAACCTTTGTGGATGAAAAATGGGTAACATCTCTGGGCATCCCCACCAAAAAATTATCTCTTCCACATTCTATTACTAACGCCAATGGGACCTCTTTGTCCGATGGAACAATCTCAGACTATGTCTCTGTTGTATTTTCATACCAAGGTCACTCTGAAGGAGTAGACGCTTTGGTAACCAACTTAGGAACTCACCGTATTTATCTAGGCTATGACTGGTTCCAGCCCCACAACCCATTAATTGACTGGGTCGACAAGGAAATAAAGTTTTGTCGCTGCACCCATAACTGTGTTACCATCAATGCAGCGGGATTAATTAACAAGGTCTGGAACCCCGCTATCTGTTCTATTGAAGAAGGACTTGCCGAGAAGGTGCCCAAACAATATCACAAGTTCCTCAACATATTTAGCAAAGATGAATCCAAGCACATGCCCATATGCAAACCTTGGCACCATGCCATCGACCTTAAACCTGACTTTGTACCCAAGAAAGGCCAGGTAATTCCCCTCTCCAATGCCAAATTAGAAGAAATCAGGAACTTCATTAATTCTGAACAAGAAAAGGGCTATATCCACCCATCAAAATCACCACAAACGGCTCCCGTGTTCTTTATTCCGAAGAAAACTGGCAAGAAGCGACTCATCATGGACTATCGCTATTTAAACGAGGGTACAGTAAAAAACTCATACCCTCTCCCCCTTATCTCAGCACTTGTCGACTGCCTGAAGGGCACGGACAAATTCACCTGCCTTGACCTTCGGTGGGGATACAACAACATCTGCATCAAAGAAGGTGATGAATGGAAAGCTGCATTCATAATGCCCCTGGGGGCCTACGAACCAGTCATAATGTATTTTGGGATGACTAACTGTAATGGAGTGGAACGGCAAGAATCAACTCCAACGAGGGCAGCCTAGCCTCTAGCTAGGATGGCCCGAGTGTCGCCAAGAATGATAAATACGATGAGGACCCTATAACGGTGGTCAACCAGCAAAAGGAAAGGATGAGCAGTACTCAAGTATCCCAGGCCCCACTAAGTGGAGGGTAGAACAAATGAATAAGACTGGCTAACCCAGTCGCATCGCTACCACTATATATACTACTACGATAGAGTGCACGGACCAAGCTGTGTACTCTAGGGCAGGTCTAAAGTAAAGGAATGTGGTAGCCGTGAGGCATGATGTCATAGTGACATCATGAATCTAGGCAAGTCTAGGTCGACCTGTAGGCACGTGATCGTGGGAACTAGCATGTGCCCCTAAGGTACAATAGATAAGATAAACCGTGGCCAAGTCACGTGACCTCGAAAGTGAAGATCGTAAGTCCGGGATAAGGAGAACACAGTGAACGTAACGGTAAGCGGTAGTGTCGTAGCCCGAACTACAACACTAACTCTCCTCCCACATTCCAACAAATGATGAACAATATATTTAATGACATGTACACTGTGGTCATCATCTACCTCAACGATATGTGCATCTTTACAAAAAATAATCCAACGAAGAACATTCCGAGGTCGTGAAGGAAGTATTGCATAGGCTATGTGAAAACAACCTTTATGCAAAACCTGAAAAATGTGTATTTAATGCCAAAAAAGTTGACTTTTTAGGCATGACTGTATCAGCCGATGGTGTTGGCATGCAAAACAACAAGGTCGATGCAATACTCAACTGGCTGGCACCTATGAAGCTCAAACAGCTTCAATCCTTCCTCGGACTATGTAATTATTACTGATGTTTTATTAATGGTTTTGGACAGATCACCCATCCCCTCAATGATCTTACCAAGAAAAATGTGCTCTATACCTGGGGGGAGGCACAACAAACTGCATTTGATATGCTCAAAAAACAGTTCACCACCACTCCTCTCCTTGCATTCCCTGACACTTCCAAGGAAATGCATGTCAAAACCAATGCCAGTGACATTGTCACTGGCACAGTCTTGTCCATCCTAGGGGAGGATGACTCTTGGTGCCCCTGCACCTTTCTCTCTCACTCATTTTCTTCTACAGAATGCAACTACCCAGTCTATGATAAGGAGTTGCTCATAATCATTTGTGCCCTTGAGGAGTGGCACCATTATTTAATTGGTAAAGCTAATTTCAAGATTTGGACAGTTCATAAAAATCTCAAATACTGGAAAAAAACCACAGACGCTCTCAGGCTGACAAGCCCACTGGCATGAGCTTCTGCAAGAATTCAACTATACCCTTATTTACAAACTGGGCACCACAAACGGTTGTGCCAACGCTCTCTCTCATTGCCTTGATCATGGCGACGTAGTTGATGAGTTAAATGAGAACATTATCGTCTTCCCCTCTACTGTTCCCCACTCTTCATCCCTATCTATTCTGGTCAAATTAACATCCACAGACACTTGCTTACCTTCAAAAGGCTCTCCTGATGCTGTAGGCTTTGACCTGTACGTGTCCATTGATCTTGACATCCCCGTCCACAACCAAGCTCTTATCCCCACCCATGTCAAGATTCAACTCCCCTCTGGCACCTACAGCAGAATTGCACCACATCTGGGCCTTGCCCTCAAACATAAAATCAATGTCATGGCCAGAGTTATTGACACTGATTATAGGGGAGAAATTGGTGTAATTCTGTTCAATCATTCCAATTTCCTGTTCCATGTTTCTAAAATTGACTGTATCACGCAACTAATTATCGAAAAAATAGAAATTCCCACCTTAAAAGAAGAAAAGACCCTAGACGAGTCACAACGAAATGACAAAGGTTTTGGCTCCACTAGAGTTAAAGGCATTTCCTCTATATCCATTTCCCCAAACTTTGAAACTAAACTATTTTTCAAATCTGCCAGATTGGACATTGATGCGATCAATGAATATGAAGATTATGCAAATGAAAAACTTTTCAGAAATTCAAACAGCATCATTTTTGTGTCACCTTCTCTTTGCACTGAGCTAATCTCACTATTTCACGATTCTCCTGTTGCTGGTCACCCAGGCCATGATTGCACCATTTCTTCTATTAAACGGTTCTATTGGTGGCCTGGTGTAGCCAAAGACATTGCTACTTATATTGACCACTGCCAGGTGTGCTCCCTTATGAAGGGTTCATTGAAGCCACTGGCAGGCAAACTTATGCCTCTTCCTGTCCCTTCCCACCCATGGGAAGATATTTCATTTGATTTTGTCACAGGACTACCTTCTTTCAATGGCTTCAATTCTATAGGGGTAGTTGTGGACTGTTTCTCCAAAGAAATAGTCCTTTTTCCTTGTCATAAAACAACTTCTTCCTCAGACTTAGCAACTTTATTTAGAGACCATGTATGGTGTCTCCATGGACTACCTAACACTATTCTCTCAGATAGGGGACCACAATTTGTCTCGGAGTTCACCAAGGAACTTTGCAAAGTACTTGGCATTCAACAGAAACTCTCTATGGCATACCACCCTCAAACGGATGGTCAGATGGAATGGGTCAACTGGGAAATCATCATGTATCTCTGTGCTTATGTCACCAAAAAGCAGGAGACATGGGCCTCATGGTTGAAAACAGCACAATTCACACATAATAACACTCTCACCACCGCCACGGGAACCACCCCTTTTTCAGTCACATGAAACTACTCCTCGCACATGGGAACAGAGCCCACAACCTCCTCCACTACAACTCCTGGGGGGTTGTTCAGTAAAACTATAGGTCAATCACACAACAAGATTGCTTCCACACTACAAAAAACCTGTGATTGGATGTCATACGCACAAACATCCAAGTGCTTGTCAGCCCCTAACTATTCCATCGGAGACCTTGTTTGGCTCTCCACCAAACACCTCTCTCTTCCCTATCCTGCATGTAAACTTATGCAAAAATTCATTGGGCCCTATCGTATTTCTGCCATTCTCCCTAATGCAGTCACCCTCGTTCATCCTTCCTCTGTATCTATCCATCCCACAGTCAACATTTCTCACATAAAGCCCTACAAAGCCCTGCTGAACGGACAATTCATATTTAGACCAGACCCCATTTCCATGACCAAAGATCATCACAAAGAATACAAAGTCAACTGCATCGTCCAGTTGAGACTTCACCATGGGAAGTTACAATACCTCATCCACTGGAAGGGATAGGATGAGGTGGATCACACCTGGGAACCCACCATTAATTTAAAATATGCACAAGACGCAATTGCAGAGTTTCATGCCAGTCATCCAAATGCCCCACATCCTATCCAGGGTATTGAAACGGAGTTGAGCGATGAAACAACTAAAAGAGATCAACACCTAATCTAGGCGTTGAGTGACTTCGGCGACGGTGTGAACTGTACAGTTACAAGTGTCCAACGAGGACATGATAATCAGCGACTAGGAAGTTGACAGTGACCAGATACAACATACAATGTAGAATGATGATAAGCATGTGATAACGGGCATGAAGACAGCAAGTGCAGAGTAGGATTTGAGTAATAAGAGTGATAGACAAATGAACAGGCCTCCAAGATAGGAGAGTATTCAAGTGAATAGGACTGAGGAGTAGATGATGAAGAGGAAGGGTTTATATATGTAAGTATGGGGGGTTTAGGGTAGGTCATCTGAGTCCTAAATAGTTAAGGGCTGGTGTGAGAAGAGAAACATGAGGGAAACACAAGGTAACCATGAGGACGGCGAGAAGTCTGTGTGGGAAGAAAGAAGTGTCCTTATGAGAAAGTGAACAGAGATGAAGGACATGAGGCAGGATGTCATGATGACATTATGGGCTAGGCCTCAGGTCATGTGAGAGGTCTCATGGTCATGTGCACTGGTCATGTGACTCCGAAAGAAAGAGAAATTGTTAAGTCCAAAAGTGAAGAAAAGTTGAAAACGTAGCGTATAGGTCCTGAACTATAACACTACCCCCCATTCACCAGATTTGAGATTGAGTCAAGAATCAGTGAATTTGGTATAGGAGGGACCGAACAGATGAAAGAGGGATGTAAATTCAATTTCAGAGATACCCCGGATTGGGTGTGGGGCGTTTGGATGTGAGATATGAAACTTGGCTATTGCATCTTGTGCATGTTTTAGGTTAATGGCAGGTTCCCAGGTGTGATCCACCTCATCCCATCCCTTCCAGTGAATGAGGTATTGTAGTTTTCCATGGTAAAGTCTCAACTGGACGATGCAATCGACTTTGTATTCTTCATGACAATCTTTGGTCATGGTAATGGGGTCTGGTTTAAATATGAATTGTCTGTCCAGTGGGGCTTTGTATGGTTTTACGCAGGAGATATTGACCATGGGATGAATGGACACGGATGAAGGGAGGGCGAGGGTAACGGCATTAGAGAGAACAGCGATAATATGGTAGGGGCCAATGAATTTTTGCATGAGTTTATGCACAGGATAGGGAAGGGAAAGATGTTCGGTGGAGAGCCAAACGAGATCTCCAATAGAATAATCGGGAGCAGAAGAGCGCTTGGATGTTTGTGCATGCGACATCCGATCATGGGTTTTGTGTAAGGTAGAAGTGATTTCTTCATGGGAACATCCCATAGTTTTACTGAATGACCCTCCAGGAGTCATAGAGGAGATTGTGGGCTCTGTTCCCATATGTGGGGAGTAGTTTCGCATGACTGAGAAAGGTGTGGTACCTGTGGCGGTGGTGAGGGTGTTGTTATGTGTAAATTGTGCCATTTTTAGCCATGAGGCCCAAGTCTCCTGCTTTTTAGCGATGTAAGCACGGAGATACGCAATGACTTCTCAGTTGACCCTTTCTGTTTGTCCATCTGTTTGAGGATGGTACGCCGTGGAGAGTTTCTGCTGAATGCCAAGTACTTTGCAAAGTTCCTTGGTGAACTCTGAGACAATTTATGGTCCCCTGTCCAAGAGAATAGTGTTAGGTAGTCCATGGAGACACCATATGTGGTCTCTAAATAAAGCGGCTAGATCTGAAGAGGAAGTTGTTTTATGACAAGGGAAAAGAACAATCTCTTTAGAAAAACGGTCAACAACTACCCCTATAGAATCAAAACCATTGGAAGGGGGTAGTCCCATGACAAAGTCAAAGGAGATATCCTTCCATGGATGGGAAGGGACAGGTAATGGCATAAGTTTACCTGCCAGTGGCTTTAACAAACCCTTCATGAGGGAGCACACCTGACAGTGATTGATGTAGGTAGCAATGTCTTTGGCAGTGCCAGGCCACCAGTAAAAATGTTTCATGGAAGAAATAGTACAGTCGCGGCCTGGGTGACCAGCAACAGGAGAATTGTGGAAAAGTGAGATCAACTCAGTGCAAAGAGAAGGGGGCACAAAGACGATGCTGTTTGAATTTCTGAAGAGTCTCTTGTTTGTGTAGTATTTGTATTTGTTGATAGCATCAACATCCATTCTAGCAGATTCTAAGGATAATTTAGTTTCAAAATTTGGAGATAAGGAAGTGGAAGAAATGGCTTTAACTCCCGTAGAGCCAAAACCTTTGTTGTTTTGTTGTGACTTGTTGAGAGTCTTTTCTTCTGTTAACGTGGGGTTTTCTATTTTTTTCGATAATTAGTTGTGCAATATGGTCGAATTTAGAACCATGGAAAGAGGAATCAGAGTGGTTGAACAGAATTACACCAATTTCTTCCCTATAATTGGTGTCAATGACTCCGGCCATGATGTTGATTTTATATTTGAGGGCGAGGCCCGAACGAGGTGCAATTCTGCCATAGGTGCTGGAGGGGAGTTGGATCTTGACACAGGTGGGTATGAGGGCTTGGTCATGGGCAGGAATATCAAGATCAACGGACACATACAGGTCAAAGCCTGTGGCATTGGGAGAGCCCTTCGAGGGCAATCGAGCATCTGTGGATGTTAATTCGACCAGAATAGATAAAGAAGAAGAATGGAGAATAGTGGAAGGAAAAATGGTGATGTTTTCGTTGAATTTATCGACTGCATCACTGTGGTCAGGACGGCGGAAGAGAGTGTCGGCACAACCATTCATGGTGCGTGGTTTGTAAATTAAGGTGTAGTTAAATTCTTGGAGAAGTTCGTGCCAGCGGGCTTGTCTGCCTGAGAGTATCTGCAGTTTTTTCCAGTATTCAATATTTTTATGGTCTGTTCAAATCTTGAAGTTAGTTTTACCGATTAGATAGTGGCACCATTCCTCGAGAGCACGGATGATGGCGAGCAACTTCTTGTTGTAAACCAGGTAGTTGTGTTTGGCTGAAGAAAACGAATGTGAGAGGAAGGCGCAAGGGTGCCATGACCCATCCTCCCCCAGGACAGATAAAACCGTGCCAGTTGCAATGTCACTAGCGTCGGTTTCCATGCGCATTTCCTTTGAAGCATCAGGAAACATGAGGAGGGGAGCAGTAGTAAATTGTTTTTTAAGCATGTCAAACACCTTTTGTTGTGCCTCCCCCCAAATGTATGGCACGTTCTTCTTTGTTAGATTGTTGAGGGGGCGAGCAATCTGTCCAAAACCATTAATGAAACAACGATAATAATTACAGAGCCTGAGGAAGGATTGAAGCTGCTTGAGTTTCGTGGGAGCGGGCCAGTCAAGTATTGCATCAACCTTGTTGTTTTGCATGCCAACACTGTTGGCTGATACTGTCATGCCTAAAAAGTCAACTTTTTCGGCATTAAATACACATTTCTCAGGTTTTGCATAAAGGTCATTTTTGCATAGCCTGTGCAGCACTTCCTTCACGACCTTGGAGTGCTCCTTGTCAGATTTGTTCTTGGTGAAAATACACATGTCATCGAGGTATATGATGACTGTGGCATACATGTCGTTAAAAATATCATTCATCATCTGTTGAAAGGTGGGAGGAGAATTAGTCATCCTAAAATACATTACTACTGGTTCGTAGGCCCCCAGGGGTGTGACGAAAGCAGCTTTCCATTCGTCGCCTTCTTTAATATGGACATTGTTGTATCCCCACCTAAGATTGAGGCAGGTAAACTTGTCCGCGCCTTTGAGATGATCGATGAGTGCTGAAATGAGGGGAAGAGGATATGAGTTTTTTACTGTACCCTTGTTCAAATAGTGATAGTCCATGACGAGTTGCTTCTCGCCAGTTTTCTTTGGAATAAAAAATACGGGAGCCATTTGTAGTGATTTTGACGGGCAGATATAACCCTTTTCCTGTTCGGATTTGATGAAGTTCCGAACTTCTTCTAATTCAGCGTCGGAGAGTGGGATTACCTGGCCTTTCTTAGGTATAAAATCAGGTTTGAGATCAATGGCATGGTCCCATGGTTTGCATATGGGCATGCACTTGGACTCTTCTTTGCTGAAGATGTTGAGGAATTCGTGGTATTGTTTTGGTACCTTATTGGTGAGTCCTTCCTCAATGGAACGAATGGCTAGGTTCTAGACCTCGTTAATCAATCCTGCTGCATTGATAGTGATGCAGTTATATGTGCAGCGGCAGAACTTGATCTTTTTGTTGACCCAGTTGATTAGCGGGTTGTGGCGTTGGAACCAGTCATAGCCTAGATAAATATGGTGAGTGCCTAGGTTGGTTACCAAGGTGTCAACTCCTTCAGAGTGACCTTGGTAAGAAAATACACCTGAGATGTAGTTGGTGATAGTTCCATGGGATGATGTGGTCCCATCAGTGTTAGTGATGGATTCGGGAAGGGATATTTTTTTGGTGGGAATGCCTAGAGACGTTACCCATTTTTTGTCCACAAACGTTTGGACTGCTCCAGAGTCAAGGAGCGCTTTTTCCGATGTTTTTTGCCATTTAATGTTTTTTTGAAAATAAATGTTGGTGTTGATGTTGAATTTCCCAGCAGGAGAGGTATTCCTGAGGGTAAGGTTAGGGTTAGCAGGAGAATTGGGTAAAAAAGAAAATTTGATCGTAACGAGAGAATTAAGCACACTATTTTTATCCTTCGGAGTCGGTATCGTAACTATTACAAAGTGAATTGTTCAGTGTGTCATTATCGCCCAACAAACCATCCATCTCCCCAAGTACAGGGAAACGATTAAAAGAAGGAGAAAGACGAGAAGAAGAAAACTTAAGGTCTGTTGCTGAGTGGGTACCTCCCACTACTCGGCTTTGCCTTTTCCCTTTAGTGAAACAGGGTTGAGCGACGAGAACAACTAAGAGAGACCAACATCTAATCTAGGTGTTGGGCGACTTCAGCGATGGTGTGCACGGTACGGTTTCTGGTGTTCAGCAAACGTGGACAAGGACGTGATAATCGGCGATGAGGAAGTTAATGGTTCCAAGATATAGCATAAACATGAATGATGAGGAGTGTGCGATAACGTGCACAAAGCTGGCAAATGCAGAGTAAATTGAAGGTAGTAGAAGAGTGGTAAACAGATGAACAGGCCCCTAAGTAGGAGAGTATTCAAGTGAATAGGACTGGGGAAAAGATGACGAAAGGAGAGGGTTTATATATGTAAGTATGAGGAGTTTAGGGTAGGTCGTCTGAGTCCTAATCAATTGAGGGCTGGTGTGAGAGAGTGAACATGAGGAAAGTGCAAGGTAACCATGAGGACAGTGAGAAGTCCGTTGTGGGAAGATAGAAGCATCCTCATGGGAAAATGAATGGAGATGAAAGACATGAGGCATGATGTCATGATGATATCATGGGCTATCATGTGAGAGATCTCACGGTCATGTGCACTTGGTCACGTGACTTCGAAAAAAGAAAGAAAACATTAAGTTTGAAAGTAAGGAAAAAGTGAAAAACGTAGCGTATAGGTCCTGAACTATAACATTTAGTCCCTCGGCAGTGAGCTAGTGAGCCCAGGACTCAAACATGTCCAGGTAATAGGCCTGGGCCTCTTCGGTCATCCACAGGGGATTTCCAGAACCTTGTGTGGCCTTGGGGACTGCGGCGATAGACGTGGTGGGGGTGAGGCAGGGCGTAGCAGGTGCGGCTAGTGACTGGGTCAAAGATGGGTCGGCCACGCGGTTTATGGGGTTCTTAACAAGCGTGGGACAAGTGACCAACCTTATTGCAATTGTAACAGGTCCTTGACTCCTATTGGGTTGGCTGGACTATGCAAGTGTCCATTGGGGCACCTCGGCCCAGTTGCATACCCACTTTGGTGAAGTGGGGTTCGAATTGTTGTTGCTGTGGCTGTTTACTCCTCTCCAGCCGTATCTTTTCGAACATCTTTCCCATTTCCACAGCCTTCTCCTGCCAGGTGGCGAGCAAGTCAGCAAGAGTGAGACTCCTTGTAGACAACTGAAAGTAGATATTGTAATCAATACATTCTTTGTAAAGACGAAGAATGTTGTTGTCATGCTTAGACAGGTCCACATCCTGTCATAGTAGCTCGAATTGTTGTGTGAATACTTTGATTGGCATCGAGCCTTGCCAAAGGTTGGTGAGTCGGATATATGATTCTTCTTTTAAGTTGTCGATCCGGAAGTGACCTTCAACTTCTTTCTTCAACTCATCCCACGACGGCCATTTGAGGGCAGAGTTCTTCTTTTAATACTTCTCAAGGGTGATCCTTGTGAAGGATTTGGCCTTACCAACCATCTGGAGGAGGACGGTGGTGGTTTGTTGATGGTCATCAAGACCACCTTGACATTGGACCCAGGTCATGATCTTGACCCACCAGGGGCGGAAGGTGACCTGGTTGCCATCCCACATGCCGGGATTGGCGATGAGCTTGGTTGGCAGTGATGAGGGATGTGTCACTGCTGCTTCGGCAAATTGTTGTGTTATCTGCTGTTGCGAGAGTAGGGATGCTTGGAGAAGAGCAGCCATGTTGGCCATGGTATTGCGAATATCAGCCCACGTTACGTTGGGGTCGGCAGGCAGAGCTGCTTGTTCAGCTTGTTGTGACATGATTACAAAAACTTAGCGGGATGGTGAAGAACGGATTTAGGACAGAGATGGTAAAATGTGGCAAAACGCTGGGTCTTGGGGTGGATGTTTTTTAATTCTTTACAACAGGTTTTGCATTGACGACATGCGCGAGGTAGAGCTGGAGAAGGGGGAACAGGAGAGACAGCGTGAGAAGAGAAGGAAGGGGAAGGAGAGCGAGGTGCTGGAGTGGGTTCTCAGGAGGAAATTGGCGTGGGGAAGTATTTGTGGGCGGGTTCAGCTGGGTGGTCGTTTGGGTCAACCTCATCATTCGTTGGTGGGAGTTCGCCTAGGTAGTGGGCAAAGTTGGGAGTGTAAAGACAGGGCGGCTGTGGTGCAGGTGAGACATGGATAATGTGGGTGGCGGTGTAAAAGTTGATGGTGGCTTGTTGTTGTTGAAGAGCTAGATGGTCTGTGCAAGCACGAGAGTGCATAAGATAGTGGAGGCGAGGGGGAGCTGACAGGATCGGCCTTGCAACAGTCCTATTCAAGTGAAACGGAGTTAAGTGACGAAACAACTAAAAGAGATCAACACCCAATCTAGGCGTTGAGTGACTTCAGTGACGGTGTGAACTGTATGGTTACGAGTGTCCAACCAAATGTGGACAAGGATGTGATAATTGGTGACTAGGAAGTTGACAGTTCCCAGATACAACATACAATGTAGAATGACGATAAGCGTGCAATAACAGGCACGAAGATGGCAAGTGCAGAGTAGGATTGGAGTAATAAGTGTGGTAGACAAATGAACAGGCCCCCAAGATAGGAGAGTATTCAAGTGAATAGGACTGAGGAGTAGACGACGAAGAGGAAGGGTTTATATATGTAAGTATGGGGTGTTTAGGGTAGGTCATCTGAGTCCTAAATAGTTAAGGGCCAGTGTGAGAAGAGAAACACAAGGGAAACACAAGGTAACCATGAGGACGGCGAGAAGTCTGTGTGGGAAAAAAGAAGTGTCCTCATGAGAAAGTGAACGGAGATGAAAGACATGAGGCATGATGTCATGATGACATTATGGGCTAGGCCTCAGGTCACGTGAGAGGTCTCACAGTCATGTGCACTGGTCATGTGACTCCGAAAAAAAGAGAAATCATTAAGTTCAAAAGTGAAGAAAAGTTGAAAATGTAGCATATAGGTCCTGAACTATAACAAGTATCTCTGAACTCGAGTTCACATCTCTCTTTCATCCTTTCAGTCCCTCCTATACTGAATTCACTGATTCTCAACTAGATCTCAAATCTGGTGAATGGAGGGTAGTGTTATAAGTTCAGGACCTATATGCTACATTTTTCAATTTTCCTTTACTTTTGGACTTAACGTTTTCTCTTTCACTTTCAAAGTCACGTGACCAGTGCACGTGACCATGAGACCCCTCACATGACCTGAGGCCTAGCCTATGATATCAGCATGACATCATGCCTCACATCTTTCATCTCTGTCTCCTTTCCCACAAGGACACTTTTTTCTTCCCACATGGACTTCTTGCCGTCCTCATGGTTACCTTGTATTCACCTCATGCTCCCCTTCTCACACCGGCCCTTAACTATTTAGGACTCAGACGACCTACCCTAAACCCATCGCTATTCACTACATAAACCTGCTCCTCTCTGT
>JBBPLC010000661.1:0-13735 GCA_038089535.1 Hemileccinum rubropunctum
CTTCAGGGTAGGAGTTAGGGCTATTTATAACCCTGCAAGGGTCAGAGCTAATATATTTTAGTTCTCTTGCAAATATGAAGTCTTTCAAAAATGGCCCAACATTGGGACACTTATTTGAGCCACTGTAAGTAGTGTTGAGAGCTACTACATAGTGCTCAATCAACACATAGCATATAGGTCCTGAACTATAACATGCCCAGGCCATTGTTTCATGTCCCAACTTGTTCTTCCACAACTCTTCAAAGTGTATTATCATGTTGTACAAGATCATGCAACATATAATCCAATAGGTGATAATGTATAAGTTATCATTTATTCTGATTCAAAGATGAAGTTCACAAAGCAACTGAAAATGACCCTTTAGAGCTACAAATGCATGCTTGACTCTCATGCGAACCTACCAAATGGTCAAATAAATCCATAACAGGTAAGCTTATACCGTACTACAGACCTTTGACAAATATCAATTATATGTGTTTTGCTGACATGTCAGGTTTCCACTCTATGGTTTCTTGAATGGTACAACACACCACCATATAGAGGGATATGTTGAGTCTGCCCAAATCCAGTGGCCCTCTGGAATTATTCTTCCACCATTCCTCACCACCTGTGTCCCTTTGAATGCATATGCATCATGTACACTTCCTGGTTGGCCAAGTCCATAGTTGACAAACATCAAGTTGTGTGGCATGATAATTCCCTTCAAGTATGTGAGAATCACAATGCAAGAGGATACTAATACTTGACCAACCTGACAATTTAGGGAAAACTGTGACTTTTGGTCATAAAAATTATTACTGAACATCCCAGGTCAAGCATACAGGTTGATTGATGTGCCATCTGCAGCAAATACACCATTTCTCCAAGCACTGCAAGTTTGTCATGCAGTAAAAGCATGTGCTTGATGCATTTGCTGTGAATAAACTGCAGGTATAGTGATGAATTTATCATGGCACTCAAGAAGTGCAGCCATAACCCAGTGAGTACAGTTGCAGACTGTTCCAATGCTAACTCCTGCCCATTGAGCCACATCCTCAGATGAGCAAGCATTACTGTAGTGCCCAGCATAAAACAGAAAGATAGAAAGCTGGATTGAAATTGGTAATTGCTATTTATTTGATTGATTATGGAACACAGGGTGATCATAGATCTTGTCTAGGATGTCATCAAATATTTGTGGATTGACATGGATCTTTTTGCAGAATAAATGAGGTTGATATTCAGCAAAATGACCAAGAAGGGGAAGTTGGGATGCTTGCATTTTTGTTCTGAGGGCTTGACTGGGTCTAATGAGAGTACAGAGTTTACTCAGTCTCGAATGATAGTACCAGACTATATTCACAAACCTAATGAGAGTACAGAGTTTACTAAGAATCATTAGTAAAATGATAAAGAAGTCTAAGTAAAAATAGTCTCACCTCAGTCTTGAATAATAGTACCAGACTGAGGTGTGATAAAGGAAAAACTCCGTACTTCTAAAATAAGTGATTACCTAATACATCCTTGTTGTCCATGCATCAGCAATTTACAACACACCCCCTCAACGAGTGATGGGTTAGAAAGACATATCCATACTCTCTGAAAATCGGGTATGCTTGTCGCGAGAAAGTCCTTTGGTAAGAATGTCTGCAACTTGCTCTGTCGTCGGAATATATTCCACCACTATCTCACCTGAATCCAGCTTCTCCCGAATGAAATGATGTTGTATCGCAATGTGTTTTGTTCAATCATGGAACATAGCATTTTTCATGAGAGCCATAGCTGACTGATTGTCGATTAGTAATGTCATGGGATGGGATGAGACTGTGTCGAGTTCATTGAATAGGGTACAAAGCCAAATGGCTTCTTTCATAGCTGCAGTAGCAGCGAGATATTCGGCTTCTGTGCTCGAGAGAGCGACAGATGGCTGTTTCTTTGATGACTAGCTAATAGCTGCTCTGGCAAGGATGAAAACATAGCCTGTGACAGATCATCGATCATTTATGTTGGCTGCCCAGTTGGCATCGACGTAGCCTATTAATTTCGACTTGGTAGTTCTGCAAAAGATGAGACAAGCATCTGTTGTGCCACATAAGTAGCGATAAACTTGTTTTAGTGCTGTCAGATGTGTGGAACCTGGTGTTGCAGAATATTTGCTAAGCATTCCTACAGTGAAGGCAAGGTCAGGATATATAGCCAGCATGGCATACATTAGTGCTCCAAGTGCACTTTGATACTCATGTACGTCTGTTTCTGCTTCAACTAATTTTACCAGTTTTACGTTTGCATCAACTGGTGTCAAGATGGGGCGACCATTTGCCATATCGAAGCATTCAAGTATGGACTTGATATATCGACTTTGAGACAATTTGATAGTCTGTTTGTCGTGGTCACAGATAATTTCCATCCCGAGAATCCATTGAGCCTCTCCTAGGTCTGTCATTTCGTATTCGTGAGTAAATTGTACCTTTAGCTCCTCAATCACTTTGTGGTTATTTGATAGCATGAGCTTATCGTCAACATATACTGCAACAATGATGAATATGCCATTTTCGACTTTGTAAAATATGCTATGATCCGCATTGCATTGTGAGAATCCGAGGGCCAGGAAAACAGCATATAACCGTTTGTACCACAATTTATGTGTTACAGTCAGTCCGGGTAGGAACGAACATAGACCTGGGAGACAAGGGATGTTGACTAAGGGGCTTGCTTATCGACGGGATGAGTTGCGAGAGAGGCGACCGGAGACAAGAACGAGTCATGTGATTAACGACCGGAGACAAGGACGAGTCGTGTGATTAATGACCAGAGACTTCCGCAGGGGCTTCCTGAGGTGGATGAAGGATAGTTGACCAAGGGGGTACCCTTGTCAACGGGACGACCACAAAGAAGAGTGGCTGGGACGAGTCGCGAAGAGGGGTGACCGGAGACGAAGGTAAAATGACAAGTGTCCACTCAAAAGTAGGACGAGTGACTTAGAGAGCGATGGACGAGTGAAGGAAACAAAGATGCTATTCCAGGTAGGTCTAGCTTAGAGAATACAAGGTAATGATGGCAGGCTTTATATACCCAAGGGGAATAGTGCACGGACCAAGCTATGTAACAGCAGAAGGTCAGAGGAAGCCCAATAAGGTAAAGGGTGTGAGGAAGATAACAGAAGTTATCAGAGTAAAGGAAATGCGGTTGTCCGTCAGAAGGAAGCAGGAATGGAGAGGTAAGGGATCATAATCATGATGACCATCGTGAGAAGAGCAGAAGTAAGCAGAGGTCATCGTGTGAAAGAAAAGCATTAGCAAGAAGTGTAGGACAAATGCTAATGTGAAAGACAAAGAAAAAGTGAATCGTAACATTATGAGCTTGTTTTAGACCATAGAGGGCTTGTAGCAACCTCCATACTTTGTATTGTGATGGTCAGAAGCCAGGGGGAGGCTCGAGAAATATTTCCTCATCGAGTTTGCCATTGAGAAAGGCGGATTTAACATCCATTTGATGGATTTCAAGATTATATTTGGCGGCGAGAGCAAGAAGAGCTCAGATTGTGGTGAATTTAGTGACGGGTGCGAAGGTGTCAGTATAATCAATACCATGTATTTGGGTGAAGCCTTTTGCTATGAGTCAGGCCTTGTATTTTTCGATTTCACCATGTGGGCCATGTTTGATTTTGAAGACCCACTTCGAATCGATGACCTTTCAGTCATGTGGTCGCTCAACTTCTTTGTACAGCTCTAGTTTCTCAAACATCACCAATTCATCCTCCATCACCTTGTACCACAGATCAGAATTGGATCAATTCATCACCTTGTTGTAGGTGTGTGGTTCGTCATCTGTGGTTATGTTAGCTCGATATGCTTGCTCAGCAGTTGATGGTATCTCACGCCCACTTGTCCCTGCCGTTTCACCCATTTCCCACGTTTCATCTTCTTTGCCATTCTTTCCCTCATCTCCACTTCTTTCTACATCTTTCCCTGCTTCAGGTAAGTCTTGCAGTGTTCCTTTTTCGTATGCATTGACAAAATACTGCATGTCATCATCAGGTACAGGAACTCTCCTTTGTCTCATTGACCTGTAGACTTCTGGTGGAGGAACCAGGTGCAGATATGGTTCGGGTGGACCTCGCTGGGCTGCGGGTAGCCTGACAGATGGGCAACAGCTCTTTTTGGGATGGATTTGGACCTGGTGAGTGAGTTTTTCATCATTCTTCACCATTTTTCGCTGTTTTTCGATGTTTTCGCTTAGTTCATCCATTTTTCGTGCCAGATCATTCGCAAACACATTGGTTGAGTCGTCCAAGGCACATTCCACTTCCCATTCGCTTTCGTCATCACTACTTTCACCCTTTTCGTCATCAGAGACAGTCTGGGTCTCTAACCCCTGTTTCGCAGTTTCTACAGCTGTGGGAGCTTCGCGTCTCATATCCATGGCTTCCTTGTGACATAGGTGGGTGCTTTCATTGACAGGTTGATCATTGATGTCAATACTGACACAAGTCGGACTGTTTTCATCCTTTTCATCGAAAATTACGTCTCTAGATTCGAGAATTCAACCTGTTGGGTGATGTAGGCACACAAATGCCTTTCTATTCTTGGTGTAACTAATGTGGATACATTCCAGGGATTTCACATCGAGCTTTCGGTGCTTTTCATCCAGTACATGCACATGCGCTTTGCACCCAAATATGCGTAAATGTGCGACTGATGGTTTATTGCCAGTGAAGCTTTTGTATGGTGTGATATTGCCATTTATCGCTTGTGTGGGGACTCTGTTCAGGATGTGTGCAGCATGTAGGACTGCATCACCCCAGTATCCATTCGGTAAGCCTGCATCTTTCAGCATTGATTGTGCACTCTCCACAAGGGTGCAATTCATCCATTCACCGACACCATTTTCCTGTGGCATATAGGCATTTGTCTTTTCATGATGAATCCCTTTTGATGCAAGGTAGGCTGAAAATTCTTTCGAGCCATATTCTCCACCACCATCGGACCTAAACAGGTTCACACGTTCTCCAGTAACTGTTTCTGTGCACATAATGTAGGTTTTCATTTCATTGAATACTTTGTCTTTAGACTTTAATAATTTGACCACGATGTGATGTGAGAACCTGTCAATGAAGGTCACAAAGTATGAATGACCTGTTCTAGCTTGTGTAGGCATTGGTCCGCATATGTCCAAGTATGTTTGGTGAAGAATTCGTGGATTTTCCACAGTTGATTTCAGAGGGATTATCTCTCGCATCTGCTTGCCCTTGAGACAAGGCATGCAGATTTCCTTGTGAGTCATAGGTCCCATTATCTCCATTCCATTGACTATTTCCTTTCGGTGTAGTTTCAACACAGCATTTATGTGCATATGGCCTAAGCAATGGTGCCATGTTTCTAGTGAGGCCTTGGATGGAATCGCTTTCACAACAGAGGCTACAAGTGCTATTTCAGGATTAAGGTAGTGCAATGGTTCATAGACTAGGTGGGCTGTTTCGTTTATGCGGGGAGTAGCTTGGAGTAAGTATAGCAAATTTTTCTTGTGAGCTAATGCTGCAAGTTCACCATTTTTCATGATGCGGCATTTGTTATCTCCAAACACTATGTGGAATCCCTTGCTTGTGAGGCATGGTACTGACAGCAAGTTGCCATCTAGTTTCAGGATATAGTAGACATCTGGGAAAATTGTTTCGCGCATTTTTCCATCTCCTACATTTATGTTCACACATATTCACCCTATGCCTGTCATGGAAATAGAACGACCATCTCCTATGATCACAGGTTGTGGTGGTACAAGGGATTGGAAACTCATAAACCATGTATGTTCACAAGTCATGTTTGCAGATGCACCTGAATCAACAATCCAGTCATAATGGGTACGAGAGCTGCTGTGGGGTTGGTGTGCAACAAAGAGTTGCAATGGTGTCATGTCTTGTGATGCAATATTCACTACTCATGCAGATAGGTCCGTTTTATCCTTTGTTTCCTTTCCCTTGTCCTTTGCTGTACTCGTCATAGCTGACCCAGTCCCTTTGGCATTTTCAGCTGTCTTTTTCCAACATTCTCCTTGATGTAAGTTTCCACAATGGTTGCATTTCAGTGATGGCTTTTTCTCCTTTGATCCTTTCCTTTTGTTAGGCTTTTCTTTTGAGTTCCCTTTCAACTTTGAGGATGGACCCTTCGCGAGAAGTGCAGTTTGGGCCATCTTACGAGACTTTTCCTCCACAAGTATTTGCGAGACAACAGTTTCAATATTGAGTTTGTCAATGCTTGACATGAGGATTGTTCATAGTGTCGAATAGGAAGGGGGAAGGGAGATGATTGTTATAGTTCAGGACCTATATGCTATGTTTTTCATTTTCTTTACTTTCGAACTTAACGCTTTCTTTTCATTTTCAAAGTCACGTGACCTGAGGTCTAGCCCATGATGTCATCATGACATCATACCTCATGTCTTTCATCTCCATCCCTTTTCCCCTGAGGATGTTTCCTTCTTCCCACAACAGACTTCTCGCCGTCCTCATGGTTTTCTCACCTTTTCCTCATGTTCTCTATTCCCACACCAGCCCTCAATCGATTAGGACTCAGATGACCTACCCTAAACTCCCCATACTTACATATATAAACCCTCCCCCTTCGTCATCTACTCCTCAGTCCTATTCACTTGAATACTCTCCTACCTTAGGGGCCTGTTCATTTGTCTACCACTCTTGTTCTTTACTTTTACTCTTCACCATTGAGATCATGAACGACTCATTGGCTCAATCATATCTCTGCATTTGCCGTCTCCCGAGCAACGTTACTGCTCGCTTGTCATTTCATGTACCAAGTACATGATTTACTTGGGCACCATCAACTTTCTCGTACTCGAATACCATGTCCTCGTACACGTCTGGTTAGACATTTGCACTCGCACCGTACACACCATCGCAGAGGTTGCCCGACGCCTAGATTAGGTGTCGTCCAACTTTAGTTGTTCTCATTGTTCACTCTGTTTCAATGATGATTGCCACAGCGACGAGGGAGTCCCCAAGATGTTGACCTAGCAAGCTCAGCAGGTAGGCCTTTTGTCACATAGTATTAATTTGCAACAGCATGTTAGATTCATCAGATAGGGTGCTGCGAAATAGTTTGCCAATAAGGTAAGCCACAGTTTGTTGTTCTTTTCCTTTGTAACATTCCTGTAGTTTTCTCCAGGCTTCTGCTGCTGATGTGGCATATAAAACACCACTTAAGGGTTTGTCCTTCAGTGTCAGAAGGATGTGTGCTTTCACCTCTTTTTCTCGAGCTAATCAGATTTCTAGAGCAAGAGGGTCTGTTCCATCAGGCTTAGTTTCAGTGCCGTCAACATAGCCCATGAGTCCTCGAATATCAAGGACCATTGAGACATGACATTTCCAATTTTGAAAGTTGGAGCCATCATTTTCAAGAGATGCTATATTGTCATAAAGGCGACTCAAGGTATGGTTTAGTCTACTAGAGAAAGATGACATGGTGGAGGGTTATGAGGTAGTAGCAGGTGCAGCAGTAGATATTGAAGGAGGGTTGTTTGACATTTTAGTGTTATGTGCAAATTAAGGACTTTCTCAGAAGCTAAGTTCAAGCAGGGCTCATAACCTTTTGTTCTGAGGGCTTGACCAGGTCTAATGAGAGTACAGAGTTTACTAAGAATCATTAGTAAAATGATAAAGAAGTCTAAGTAAAAATAGTCTCACCTCAGTCTCAAATAATAGTACCAGACTGAGGTGTGATGAAGGAAAAACTCCGTACTTCTAAGGTAAGTGATTACCTAATACATCCTTGTTGTCCATGCATCAGCAATTTACAACATGCATCATCCCTTCATCTGGGCATTCCATTATGCATGCCCTCATTACTTCATCTTTCAAGACTTCAATTGAGTTGAGGATATTCCCATATCATAAGTTGATCTCCTCCAATGTTGACATTGTATCGTCTGAGTCTGACATAGCACCATGAGTAACAGATAGCACAGAGGAATCAAGAGATGTCAGTGAGAGTATCATTGGACTATTATCCTCATCAGATGACACATCCATCCACTCATTGTCATTTGTAAGTTCCAAGTCACTGCTACCATCAAGAACTGCACTAATTTCTTCATTCCAGCGAACTGCTACAGATATTGCACTTTGATGGAGGATTTCAAGCACATTGAGGCAAATAGAGGCTTGTGGCATGATGTGGGGGGTAGAAAGAATTTGATTGCACTGTTTTCAAATGTTTTGTCCTTAAATTGTGTGATAAAAATGTTATCTTGGTCATATCACTCCTAGGCCTGTGGTGTAGAAGATCCTATATTATTTAACAGGTATTCACGGAATTTAAAATGGCAGAGCTTTAATCCTTTCACCAACACAGCTCAACTTTGTCTACAGCTGAGCTAGGGTTTAGCTAGGGTTTAGCTCCCACCTGAGCCCAATTTGAATACCCTTATTCTGCCATCTACTGGGACTTTAGGGGCAAAACAGCATCAAATCAGAGCCTCATAATTGCGGCTGTGAATCCACTATAGTACAACATCGACTACAAAGCTGTGGCTGTGGTGCCCAGTTGATCTTTGTGTAGCGAAAGCTGAATGAGTGTCCATCTGGATAAAATATGAGTGGATTAGAAAGGGGAGGAAGGTGTATAAAGTCATATAAGACATTATATATTTCGTTGGCAGATGCTGAGAGATTATGGCCATTATCCCGATTATTTTTAGATTATAAAGTCTTATCGCTCGCTTGTTTTTTCAGTGATGGCCATATTTTTCTCGGTAGATATAACACGACCAAACAAGCGCAGCAATAACGGCGCGCTTGAACTTGGACAAGTTCTGAACGCGTCCAAACTACTCGCCCGCCGCTCATTCACATTCTACTAGTACCATCAACTGATTGTAGAGGTCTTTACTACTTCTTACTCGGTAAGTATCACATCGAATCAGTTCAAGTTTCTGACTCGTGGTAACCCATGTCAATTTCTCATACTTGCTCTAGTTTTGTACAGTCCGGTATTGTCCAAACACCTTTTCTTTCCCTGCGGCCATGAGTGCCAGTGTTCGGGTGCGGAGACCACCTTCTCCACTCCCTGGCCTTCCACACGTCACTCCTTCGACACACAAATATCCTCCAATTCCTTCACGGAAAGATGACCTGGATGCAGACGAGCGACGGCATGCAGCTGCAAAAGGATATGGACCTACTCGAAGAACGCATCCTCCAGGCGGTCTGAAAATAACTTCTGGAGAGTGGAGGCTCCTGGTCATCCTTCTCATAGTAGCAACTTTTGTCCGCCTCTTCCGTATATCAAAACCCGACAGCGTGGTGTACGCCTTCGAGTCAAGTCTCGTCGCGCGCTTATTTGCTAACGTTTTGCATGTCTGTAGGTTTGATGAAGTTCATTTTGGTAAATTCGCCGGGCGCTATATCAAGACCCGCTATTTCGTGGATGTCCACCCGCCCTTGGCCAAGCTATTGATAACGGCCGCAGCATTTCTATCTGGATTTGATGGAGATTTTGACTTTAAAGAGATTGGAAAGTGAGTGTTGTAGGATTTCCCAAGTTGGCTGACCTCGACCCGATTTCATAGAATGTTTGTAAACACCCCATATGTCGCCATGCGCATGGTACCGGCTACGCTTGGTGTCGCCACTATCCCAATCGCCTATCTTACACTACGTGCGCTCGATTGCAGAGCTACCACCGCCCTACTCGCTGCACTCTTTTTAACCTTTGAGAATGGCCTCATCACCCAATCGCGATACATCCTCCTTGATTCACCATTGGTATTTTTCACAGCATTGACCACCTTTTTATTCGTTGGGTTTTCGAACGAGAACAAGCATGAGCCCTTTACCGAACAATGGTGGACGTGGCTCGTTCTCACCGGCCTCTCACTTGGCGCAGTCTTGTCTTGTAAATGGGTTGGCTTGTTTACCGTCGCGACTGTCGGCGTGTGTACTGTGTTGCAACTTTGGTTACTCCTCGGGGATTTGCGCGTCAAACCTCGTACATGGGCAAGACACTTTTTCGCAAGAGCGTTGTGCCTCATCGTCATCCCCCTCTTGTTCTACATGACCATGTTTGAGTTGCATTTCATGATCCTCGGAAGTTCGGGCGATGGTGATGCCTTTATGAGCTCCGAGTTTCGGCAGACGCTGGGGCATGGCATGCCTGATGCTTATGCTGGTGCGTTTGCATTTGTCGTCATGGGTAGTATAGTTGACATCCTTCTCAGACGTTGCTCTTGGTTCTGAAGTGACTATCCGTCATTTGAACACCCAGGGTGGCTACTTACACTCTCATCCTCACAATTATCCCGCAGGAAGTGGACGTGCGTGACTCTGCGTCGTCGATGACAATCCAGGCTGACTCCCATCTTAGAACAACAGATCACCCTTTACCCACACCGAGATGAGAATAACATGTGGCGTATTCTCAATGCTACCCTTGACGGCTATCCCCAGTACGATTACGAAACGCAACCTATCGAGTATATCAAAGACGGAGCGCGCATCAAGCTGCGACACATCTTCACTGACAAGTCCCTCCACTCGCACGACTTCCGACCCCCCGTCTCGGATGTCGACTTCCAAAATGAGGTATCGGCATACGGCATGACTGGGTTCGCAGGTGATATCAACGACGATTGGGTCGTCGTGATTGATAAAGGTGACAAAAACGACAAGGAGTCGAGCAAGCGTGTGAAGACGTTGCGAACGCACTTCCGGTTGAGACACTTGAACACGGGGTGTTATCTCTTTTCCCACAAAGTGAAGTTACCAGAATGGGGATTTGAGCAACAGGAAGTGACTTGCAACAAGAATGCGGTCAAGGCGAATTCGTTGTGGTTCATTGAATCTGCCTCCAAGCATCCACAGTGTATGTGATTCACGTTGTCCCAAGTGCACAAAGTGTTCACCAAAGTGATGACGAACAGTGCCCGCTGATGCAGAAAAGGTCAACTACAAGATTCCTGGGTTTTTGGCCAAATTTTGGGAACTGCAGCAGGTGATGTGGACGACGAATGCTGGCTTGACGGACAAACACGTATATGACTCGCGCCCGTTGAGCTGGCCCCGCCTTTCCCGTGGTATCGTAAGTCGTCTCGATGCTTTTAGTTATCCACCCTCAATCCCTCACGCAATCTCAGAACTTTTGGGTGAAGAATCACCGCCAGGTCTACTTGATCGGCAACCCGTTCGTTTGGTGGTTAAGTACTGCTTCGGTCATTGCTTACATTGTCGTTCGCGGATTTCTCATTCTACGTGCAAAGCGAGGGTACAGGGACTTTGAGAACAGTGAGTGTTGTGTTTGACCTCGTCTTTGGCTGTCGTTGAGCGAATATCCAGCCAAGGTCGTCAAGTACGACTCGATGTGTGGTTTCCTCTTTACCGGTTACTTGCTGCACTACTTTCCCTTCTTCCTCATGAGACGCCAACTGTTCCTACACCACTACTTCCCTGCCCTCTACTTTGCGATTCTCATGTCTTGTGCTGTATTTGACTTTGCGACGTCGACGTTGAAGCCCAAGGTTCGACTTCAAATCGCAGCCATACTCGCTATCCTGGCGATATGGCACTTTTCCCACTTTAGCCCGTTGGTGTATGGGAATCCGTGGACGAAGAAGCAATGCGCGAGCGCGCGGTGGGTGAAGACGTGGGACTTTTCTTGGTGATTCTCGTCTTTTTCTTTTCTTTTCTTGGTGACGCTGATCGCGAAATGTGTACAGTAACGAGTTCTTGGACGACGTGAGTCTTTTGAGTTGGAATCATTTCTAATGTGGATACTCATGTTCAGTATAGTATTCGAAATACCATAGGACGCCGACCCCAGCGCTAAACAAGACTGCTGTTGTGGCTACGGCGGGCGGAGGGGACGGTTCCGCACCCGAGGTGAACACGGCTATTCCCTCGGGCGTCGTTGCTGAGCCTGGCAAAGACGTGTTTGCAAAGGACGATAGGGATGCGGCAAAAAGTTCTGCGAGGGTTGCTTCAGATTCAGGAGCTAATGATGTGGTGTCGTCTAGCGGGGATGGGGAGCTGGTGGTGAGCGTGGTTGGTGCAGAGGAGGGTGTGCGGGACGAGGAGAAGAAGCAGGTGGACGGCGTTCGTGAACCTGTCGAGGCGGGTGAGGTGCCTGTGGGTGAGGACCAGACCGCGCCGGTCCCGGCGGGGAAGAAGCCAGAGGGACCGTTGGACCGTGAGGAAGCGCTGGCGGACCAGGTTGCCCATGAGTTGTACCCCGAGGCGAGGGATGCGACAGAACAGAGGTTTGTGCACGATGAGTGACCTAATCTGGTATATCGTTTCTTTGTATTATGCTCGAGACTGAGGACCATTGGAAGCGGACATGGACATGCATGCTCCCGAGGTTTATTCTAGATGTAGTGCTCGCTCTAGACTAATGGTATCATCTACTCTGCAGAAGCCTTGTTGACTGCTACCCGGACCTTGTCCTCATCTGCGGCCCAAGATGGCCTCGTCAACTTGTACGCATCGCCGACGCGAGCATACGCATTATCGCCCAAGCGCGAGACGGGTCTAAACTTGGTGATGTCGACCGTCCCGCGCTCGGTCAACATGTCTTTGCGTACGTGAATGTACTTGACGTGTGCGAGGAAGAGGGTGGTGGTACACGCGTGCGAGGTGGGTTCGACGATGGGGATGGTTTGGTAGAGGTGACATTCCATGCTGAACGCGCTTTCTTTGACGCGTGGTGCTTTGACGTGGATCTATACGTGCGATGAGCGGTACGGGAGGAACCAGAAAAGCGACACGTACGCTAGGAACCTTTGTGAGACCGCTCAGGGTCCATTCGTCTACGTCTGGAGGGGCATTGATCGAGGTAGCGTTGGCGTGTTCGACAAAGGGTTCGCTGATGATGTTGATGACGAAACCGGGGTCGGACGGGCCAGCGGTATCGTGTTTGATGTTGTTGGACGTATCTTTGAGGTTGCCCGAGGGTGCGTTGAGGCAGGAGATGGCGACGACGGGGGGCCAGTTGCTTATCTGGATGAGGTTCGAGTTGGGGGGTGGGCAGGGTAATAATCGAGGTCGCTCACCATTCCGAACCAGCTGTGTAGTATGACGATCGGTCACTAACATACTGACTGATCAAGAGGACGACGGAGCGTACTACTTGCCTGAACGGCGCCAAGTTCTCGACGCCTTTTCGTGAGACGGTCGATACGAGAGCGATCGGTCTAGGAACGATGCCACTGATCATGAGTGCGTACAGCTTGCTAGCGACGCCATGGAGTTAGACGAACTTTGTGAGGGCGGAAATTAGGGCCAATCTTACGTAGGATCCTCGTCTGCGGTGACGATGGTCTTCCACCCTTGTTTCTCTCCTTCCATCCATTCTCGACCGTCGGGGGTACTGTCGATTTTCTGGCACCACGACCAGGAGGGGTTTGGTGGGCGTGTGTATTTGCCACTGAGGTCGCGATCAAAGGGAGGCAAGGACGTCTTGGCTACTGGCGCCTGGGTGGACGATGATCGGACAGCAAGTCGGACTGTGCTCGAACTCGGACTGCTTGCGTGCCAAATGCGCCTGGCGATACTCGCCGCTATCATCATATCGACCTCGACTTCAAGTTGTTGCTGTGCTGGCGGATACAAGCGCACAAATGACTCTCACAACAAAATTCTATATTCGTAATGGGTTACGCCAACACAAATTCTCTAGAGACGGTGTATAGCTTCTTGCACGTCCTCCGAAGCCCAGACAGGGCGGGGTATCCTGAATACATCCCCGACGCGAGC
>JBBPLC010000662.1:0-13728 GCA_038089535.1 Hemileccinum rubropunctum
ATCTTTTGTTCCGCTTCCTTCCGACGGACAGCCTCACTTCCTTTGTTCCGACAACTCCCGTTGTCCTCCTCACACCATTTACCTTATTGAGCTTCCTCTGACCTTCCGCCGATACATAGCTTGGTCTGTGCGCAGTTCCCTTTAGGTATATAAACCCTGCCGTTGATACCTTGTATTCCCTAAGCTAGACCTACCTGGAATAGCATCTTTGTTCTCTTCATCTGTCAATCGCTCTCTAAGTCTCCCGTTCTACTTTTGAGTGGATGCTCGTCGTTTTACCTTCATCTCCGGTCGCTCTTCTTTGCGACTCGTCCCTGCCGCTCTTCTTTGCGGTCGTCCCATTGACTAGGGCATCCCTAGGTCAACTCCCCTTCGTCCACCTCAGGAAGTCCCTGCGGAAGTCTCCGGTCGTTAACCACACGACTCGTCCTTGTCTCCGGTCGCCTTTCTCGCGACTCATCCCGTCGATAAGCAAGCCCCTTAGTCGACACTCCTTGTCCTCCAGGTCTACGTTCGTTCCTACCCGGACCAACTGTAACAGTCCCATTTCACTTTAGTACACTGATAAAACCATTGTACAGTGATATGAAGGAGCTGGTTGGGCCTTCCCTGTCAAAACTTATGAAAATACCAACAACTACCAAGTCCATGGTCAAAGATTCAAGATCTTTCAATGAGACTTATTTCCACCAAACTACTTGAATGTTTTCTACTGGGGATTTGGAATTGGACTATTTTCTTTATGGCATGAGGATTTAAACCTGGAATTGTCTCTTTGATTTCTATCATTGCTATAATCTTCAGGATTCAACTAATCCTTATACTCTTCAGATCTACATATGATCTAAATGAATTCAAAGGTTAATAAAAGAAGCTGTTGGTACTGACCAAGAAGATATTGTCTACATCTTTTTGGCAGGAAATTTCAAAGGAGAAAAAAGAGTTGCTTCTGATGAAGGTAAATAGCAATGCTAACTTTGCTGCTATTCTTGAAAGTGGTAGATTTCTTAATACTTCTATTCCTCCTTCTTGGCCACTTTTTAACCATTGCAACTTCTTTTATAACAAAGAGTTTCTAGAGAACAATTGTTTTCTAAAGTTCATAGATTTGAATGCCTGAACTAATAATCCAGAGACAATACATATTCCTTATATTTCTTGTTCCAAAATGACAATTACTCTTTCAAAAGAGATTGTTTTGGATACTACTACAGTGACCTCAAAAACCCTTTCCATATTGGCCTCATTTGTAATGTATGAAGAATATCATGCTCATAGCGTGGGAATCACGCTTAGCTTTGGTGGAGATATACATAGTACTCACTATTGGCTACCAAAATGCTCTCTGGGCCATGTGATTTGGATTACACACCATTGAGATACAACCATTTCAAACAGTTGTGTCATGGAAAGGGTTTTTGAGCTTTTGAAATGATAATGGTATTTGGATATTATTAGTACTTAGTATAGCCTCCCTTTGCTTTAAGTACTGCCCACATCCTTCTGGACATACTCTCAATTAGTTTCTGATACTTCTCAACTGGTATCCTCTCCCACTCTATCTAAACCCTTTCTCACAACTCTTAAATCCCACTAGGAGGGTTTTCATGCTCTGCAATCCTTCTTTTAAGCCATCCCCAAAGATGTTATATAGGGTTTAGGTTAGGAGGCTATATAGGCCAACCTATAGTATCAAATTACTGCTCCTCTAGCCACTTCTTAATCTTCTTGCAGCTATGCTTGGGATCATTGTCTTGCTGAAAAATGGTATCAGGAAGTGAAACTATAATACTTCAGTGTTTGCTGGAGCTCATCCTTCAAAATCTGAAGGTAAATGTCCCTATCTATCCTACCATCAATCTTAGAAGAAAATCCAACTCCCTTCCAACTCATATAGCCCTACATCATTAGAGATTCTTCTCCAAACTTAGAGTTTCATTTATTATCTTATTACTAAGCCTCTTATCTGACCTTTTCCAAGCCTATTTATGTCCATCTGATCCTAGGCAGTTGATTGTGGTCTCATTAGACCATATTATCTTCCTCCAGTCCTCTATAGCTCAATCCTTGTGAGCACAAGCAACATCCAAATAAACTTTACAATGTCTAGCAGAGAGAATAGGGTGTTTTGACTTAACCACAACCTTTATACCAGATTTCTTCAAGTTAAAATGAACTACACTAGCAGATAAAGGCTTATTAATGATGTTGGATAGAGCTTTGATTACTTGAACAGCATTTCCAGCTCTGCCAGAGGTGATAAGGTACTAGATATGGCAAATATTGGCAGAAGAAAGCTTGGAAGGATGACTTCCAATAGCTTTAGGAAGAGTAGAACGCTTCTGGGAGTGAAGTTTGCATATAGCAGAAGGGCTGACACCAGTTTTCTTGGCAATGGCTTCACCAGAGTGGCCAGCATCAAGCAAAAAAAAGATGATATTGTGCTAAGTAAAGGAGAGGGACTAAATCATAATAGAGGTCAAGCATCATGAAGTATGTGAACTTTTTTAAACTCAGGTATGCTATTTACATGTATATCCTTGTGTGTATTAACAAACAACAACAAATAGTCAATGATTTGACTAAGATCCTAGTTGTCATTTCAAAAGCTCAACAACCCTTTTCATGACATAGCTGTTTTAAAATGGTTGTATCTCAATGGTGTGTAATCCAAATCACATGGCCCAGAGAGCATTTTGGTAGCCAATAGTGAGTACTATGTATATCTCCACCAAAGCTAAGCGTGATTCCCACGCTATGAGCATGATATTCTTCATACATTACAAATGAGGCCAATATGGAAAGGGTTTTTGAGGTCACTGTATACTGAATCCTCATTACCAATCAACATTATATCTTGAACATTTTGAGTTAGCTAGTTGAGATCCCTTACCATTATCTTACATACCTAAAGATAATGAGATCATTACAAAAAAAGAGTAGACACTTTATTTGGATTGACAAAAGGACTCTAGTAAATGAAACAGGAAGCAAAGAATCTACTTTGAGAAGCATGGGACTTATTAGGGACAATCTGGATATGCAGGCAACCAAACCTTTTCTCTTCTAACTCATCTTTATCATGATTTGATTGTTGATGACTTTGCAGATATTCTTTTGCTATTATAAATGGCTGCTCTCACCACTCCCTCTAATTTTAAGGTTGACAACACTCTGCTTGACCATGTTCTTGTCCTTTCTGGTCCTCTCAATTATCCATTATGGTCTGCAAGGCTTGAGTCTATTCTTCAATCCCTCTCAGTCTGGGGATTTATTGATGGTACTATTGCTCATGATGATATTGCCACTGCAGATCAAACCAAATGGATCACCATTGATCAAAAAGTGTGTGGCATTATGTTCAACACTCTCAACAATTCTCTTCTTCACCTTGTGGACTTCACTTATTATGCAGTCTAAGGAGACTCTTATTCCTCTGTTGTGAAAGCATAACAAGATAAATTATTTGCTCTCTATGCTTCTTGTGGTCTTTCTGGCCAATTTCACATGTTCCATCAAGTCTTGTGCTCCACCATTAATTTTTTTTGAAGTGCAAAAGGGTATTAATTATATTACTTCACTCTTTGACCAAATGCAAACTTCTATCCCTTTTCAAACAGACTAAAACATATGGACCTTCCTTTTCCAGACCTTCACCAGATGTCATAGATAATGAAGAAGAATATGAAGTGGACTCTATTCTCACACACAAAGACTGCCCTGGCAACTACCAGTATCTAACCTCATGGAAAGGATATTCCACTGCTAAAAACATCTAGGAACCTGAAGTTAATCTCTGCCATGCTTCTTCCATTCTCTCCATTGAAAGGCAAGCATTTAGGACATTGTGATCTTTTCATGAGGCTCCTCCCCAAATCCCCTTTGACAACATATGTACCCCTTAGTCTCTCTTAAACAAACTATTACTCACATCCTTGACCTATTTCATCTCACTCATGCTCAAGCACTCTTTCTTCAATGACATAAACTCCCTATCTCCCACTGTGTTGAACACAAGTGTTTTTGCAAACACTTTGACTGTTCTTGACACTACTCCTTCTAAAAAGAATATCCTCTCATATCACCACCATGGCAATTCCCCTTGTGCCAATCCAATCCCAAAATCCCTCTCCCCAAACAATGTCACCACCTTCTCCTATCCTTCCTGGCATAGTATATTGTCATGAAACTAAAATTGATAAGGAAGACTTAATTGTCATTACCTTCTTCCTCAATTGTAACGGAGTGGAATGACAAAGAACCAACTCCTAACAAGGGCAGCCTAGCCTCTAGCTAGAATGGCCTGAGTGTTGCCTAGAATGATAAATATGATGAGGACCCTATAATGGTGGTCAACTGGGTAAAGGAAAGGATGAGCAGTACTCAAGTGTACTCAGGCCCCATAATGTGGAGGGTAAGACAAATGAATAAGACTGGCTAACCCAGTCACATCACTACCCTATATATACTACTATAGAAGAGTGCATGGACCAAGCTGTGTACTCTAGGGTAGGTCTAAATGTAAGGAATGTGGTAGTGGTGAGGCATGATGTCACAGTGACATTATGAATCTAGGCATAGTCCAGAATGGCCTGTAGGCACATGATCATGGGAACTAGCACATGCCCCTAAGGTACAATAGATAAGATAATAGTGGCCAAGTCACGTGATCATGAGAAGTGGTCACGTGACCTCGAAAGTAGGAATAGTAAGTCCAGGTAAAGGAGAATACAGGGAATGTAACAGTAAGCGGTAGTATCATAGCCCAAACTACAACATCAATGACCCCATCTCATACTTACATACATGTATCGTGGACCCCCTCATTAAATCTAATTCCCTTATGGACAGCCTCATCAAAGCATACCTCAGTAATGCTCACCTCACCCTTCAGATTCCATTCACACAATCCCTTGCCACTTATCTGAATAGAATCAGTAGTTTTATCCCCACTGTGATGCAATAAATTCACCAAGAGCAATGACATGCCCTCTTGCTCACTCTCAAACAATCTGGAATTGATGAACTCATTATCACTGCCTACTACCATTACCAACAGACTCTCTTCTATTCCCTCCCTAGACCAGAACCACCCCACTCTTGCATGGCCAGACACTCCAGTCATCCTTGGGGCCCTATCTATCCCAGTTATCCTCACTATAGCCAATCCTGTGATATCTGTCACTGCACCAGACACAATAACAATGTAAGATATATATTTATTTCCTGCCCACAGTATAATACTACACTGAACACTGATCCCACAAGAATCCCTTCATCTCCTCCCTCTACTCCTTTATCACTTTCTTCAGTACCAATACTAGCCTCTCAACCTTTCTTCACTCCCATATCAATCAATTGGCAAGGTGAATGCATTCACCCCCCATACTCCATCCAGAATGTTGAAGATCAGTATAGTCCTTAGATTCCTCTGATATTGAATTAGCAGACAGTGAAGCTCATGTCAATAACTCCCTCTTCCATGACTGACTCCATTGATGTAAAAATTCCTTTTCCCTTTGTCTGTTCTTATGCTTTTCTCTACCTATCCTATCCCTGACACTTTTTGATATCCTTTTTGCTATGCATCATACCTCTGATAAAACTTTGAATCAGGAGATTCAATTGTACTGAGGGGATAATGTTATAGTTTTTCCCCTATTTCCCTCTTTGTTCATATTATCTCCATCTTTTTTGTCTTGTTTCACATGGATGATGACTTCTCTGCAGCCATCTCTCTCATGATGGCAAGTAATCCCCATATTCCATCAACTTCTATAGTGTTCTATTCTCTTACACCAACACTATATATACCTCATCATATACCATGTATTCTTTACCCTTGATCTACACAATCTATCATGCCTTTCTTGTGTCCTCAGTCCTTTGAGTCCCTTGAGCTCATTGTTTCAACATCCCCTTCAATTCCTGATCTTCTTTGAGCCCTTCAGGACACTGTTGCATCTCTTCATGAGTGTCCTCCCTGAAGTGCAGCCCATAGTTGGTATACTACACTTGAAAGAAGCACTTTCACATAATAGATCCACAATGAAGGCTTTTGCCCAGTACCACAAATTCCAAGCCACATAAGGTCCTTTTCCAATGGAATTTACTATCTTGAGTATGGCCACTGTAACGGAGTGGAATGGCAAACAAGGCTGCTCCATCCACCTTGCAGGAAGGTTCCTGCTGGCAATGATGACAAGGTGGCATCTAGCCAATAGATAAGGCCAACGAGGAGGGTGAAGGGTTTGACGATGAGTGCCTTTCATAACGAGATAGCATAACCCAGCAAGGAATGTGGGAGAGTACCCACTTGGTATCTCAGGCAGTTCGGACGTAGGGAACCGGGCAAGATACAAGTGAATAGAACTAAAGGAAAGTACAGGAGGGGACTACGGTATATATATGTAAGGGGATGGGTTTAGGGGAGGCTCCTGTACTATAGGGCTGGTGTGGGAATACATACGAGAAGGTAACATGAGGTGTCTGTGCGGTTACCATGAGGCATGATATCACTGATAATGTCATAGCCTAGACCAATGAGGTCATGGCTCCAGGCCCAATGATGATGTCATGTCACGTGACCAGTCTAGGTGTGGTCCTAGACCCTAAGCCTAGCTGTGGGGGTTGTCACATGAGATACTACCTGATAAGATAAGATAAGTGTCTAGTGTTATAGTAAACGTATCGCAAATCCTATAATAGCCACTGATCATAGTATACCATTTACAAAGGCAGCAAGGAAGGATTTGATCCATGTTAGTCATTTTTCAAAAGAGCAATCAATGGTTAGTGCCTTGTATCCATAGCCACTGGTATTGTTGTCGATTGGGCTACAACACTACTGTTTACTGCTATATTCATTAGTTTCTCCTTTACCCAGACTTACACTTTCTACTTTCAAGGTCATGTGACTAGTTCACACCATCACATGACTTGGCCACCATTTACATTATTTATTGTACCTTAGCTAGTTCCCATGATCACATGCCTACAGGCCATTCTGGACTATGTCTAGATCCATGATGTCATTATGACATCATGCCTTGCCGCTACCACATTCCTTACTTTAGACCTACCCTAGAGTATACTGCTTGGTCCGTGCACTCTCGGTAGACACTATATATAGGGTAGCAATATGACTGGGTTAGCCAGTCTTATTCATTTGTCTTACCCTCCACATCGTGGAGCCTGAGTACACTTGAGTACTGCTCATCCTCTCCTTCTGCTGGCTTGCCACCATTATAGGGCTGCTATTGTATTTATTGTTCTAAGTGACACTCAGCTATCCTAGCTAGAGGCTAGGCTATCCTCATTGGGATTGGTTCTGCCTCATTTGCCATTCCACTCCATTACAGGTATGAGGTGGATTGAGGATGTTTATCAGGTTGTTGAGTGCAGCCTTGGCAGCATCAACTGTGCTAGCAAGTCCTTCTCCAAGTCTTCAAGAGTGGATTCACTTCACCATTTTTCTAGATTGTCTGTTTTTAACTTGGTGTCTGAGTCACTCTCTAAGTCCAAGTCAGAAGAATCAGAAAACTCAAATTCCTGGAAACTATTAAATATACTCAGTGTTAACAGAAGATATGCTGATATAACAGGGTGTCCACATCTTGACTTGGCTCATTGTTCATTGCTCAGATGATAGGTTAGACTTGTGAATCTGACAAATACCTTGGTTTCTTGGCCTGGCTCCATGGAAGATTTGCTATGGTGACTTGAGTCTTCCTTGACTTCTTGGGCATTGCCCAATGACATAATGCACAGCACAGCACTGGCAGCATTAGTGTAATGTAATACAATTTGCTACTAGCAATAACCCTGCAGACCACTAAATAGGCATATCCAAGTCAGGCAGTTGGCTAGGCATAACAGTAATTGTTTGATAACACAACTCACATTTTATTTTCTACTGCTAACCACTGTAAACTCATCTTCTCCTACTATTGTGATATTAAAAATAATCAAAAAGCAGCAAAAAGCTGAGAATGTAGTTTCTAACAAGTTATTGCCAGCTAATTTTAACTATCTGTGCTATATGAATATCCAATACATTTTGAAGGCTTTTGTCATGCAAAATCATGCTTTTGACCCTGAGATTTGCTGGATCTGTTTGATGCCTACCTCACATGTAAATACATGTATCCCAATAATATATCATTTTGAAATGCTTGTACCTCACTCCTATTGAAACCAAATCACATGACTAAAGTGAGTTCTGAATGCCAAGAGCAAGTGTATTTATCTATCCTACAAGCACTCTATCTAATTTATTCTTGTTCATCTACAATATTCCAATCTCTCCAAAATAGCTCAATATTTAGACACTTTTGACCCACTGTAATGCTTGCAATAAAATGAACACTAATACCTCATTATTATTGCATTGTAATTGCATGGGAATGAGAAAATTTTATCAAATTGACTTTTAATTGCATAAAATCTAACTGTGATGGAAATAGATTTCATTATTATATATTTCAAATTCCTGGCATACACCAACATTTTTTCAAGTTTACAAAAATCTATACAGTCAACTCTCTCTTAACCTATATCCCTTGGAACAATGACAAAGGGTATGAGTTATAAGGGAGTATAGGTTCTGCAAGAGATTAGTTTTGAATAATGAAAAACTGTTATAGTTCACAGATCTCATGCTATGTTTTCACTTTTTCTTCATTTCCCATACTTAACATATTCCTTTCATTTTCAAAGTCATGTGACCAGTGCACATGACTGTGAGACATCTCACATGATCAGAGGCCTAGCCCATGATGTCACTATGACTTCATGCCTTGTGACTCTTTCATTTTTGTCTTTCTCTCACAAGTATGCTTCTTTATTCCCACATGGACTTCTGTTATAGTTTGGGCTGTAACACTGCTGCTTACCATTATGTTCATTGTTTTTCTTTTATCCCAGACTTATGATTTCTACTTTCAAGGTCATGTGACTAGTTCCCACCATCACATGACTGCAGGCCTGGACTTTGCCTAGATCCATGATATCATCTGACATCATGCCTTGTGGCTACCACATGAAATTGGTGTTGAGCGACGAAAAGAAACAACTATGAGCACTCAGCCTAATCTAGGCAGAGGGTGACTTCTGCTACTGTGTGGACGGTATAGGATCAGGTGTTCAACCAGATATGAACCAGAATGTGTAAGTTGGCAACAAGGAAATTGATGGTGCTGAGGTAGAGCATAAATGAGGAGAACAAGAAGCATGTGATAACAAGCACAAAGCTGGCAAATGCAAAGTAAAAGGGATAGATTGGAAGAGTGGTACTCAAAGTGTAACTGGTCTCTAAGGTAGAGAGAGATACAAGTGAATAGGACTAAGGGAAAGTAGACGACAAGAGAAGGTGGGTTTAAATAGTGACTATCAATGGGTTTAGGGTAGGTTGTCTGAGTCCTAAATAGTTTAGGGCCAGTTATAGATAAGGAACATGAGAAAGCCATAAGGTGATCACAAGGACAGTGAGAAGTCTGTGTGGGAAGAGAAGCGTACTCATATGAATAGAAAGATGGAGATGAAAGACATGAGGCGTGATATCATGATGATATCATGGGCTAGGCCTCAGGTTACATAAGGGGTCTCATAGTCACATGCACTGAGTCATGTGACTTCAAAAGTGAAAAGGAATTGTTTAAGTATGAAGGTGAACAAAAAGTGAAAAATATAGCATATAGGTCCTGAACTATAACACCACATTCCTTACCTTAGACCTGCCCTATAGTGTACACCTTGGTCTGTGCACTGTAGTCAGACACTATTTAAGTAGGTAGCACTGCAACTGGTTTCCCTAGTCTTATTCATTTGCTCTACCCTCTATTGTATGGGGCCTAGCAATACTTGAGTACTGCTCATCCTTCCCCTCTTTGCCAGTTAGCCACCATTATTGGGCTTAACAATATTGCACTGGTCATCACATCTCCTCATCATCTTTTCCTCTTTGTCATCAATGTACCAATGATTGCTGTCCATGATCACCGACAGCTATGTCTATGTTGTAGGATTCACAATATGTTTACTATAACACTTGGACACTTATCTTATCTTATCGAGTAGCATCTCACATGACGATCCTCACAGCTAGGCTTAGGGTCTAGGATCACACCTAGACTGGTCACATGATGTGACGTCATCATAGGGCCTGGAGCCATGACCTCATTGATCTAGGCTATGACATCATCAGTGATGTCATGCCTCACGGTAACCACATGGACACCTCATGTTACCCTTATCTTAGTATTTCTGTTATGGTTGGTCCAGGTAGGAACGAACGTAGATCTGGGAACGAGGGATATCAACTAAGGGGCTTGCTTATTGACGGGACGAGTCGCGAAGGAAGGCGACCAGAGATGGGGGTGAGTCATGTGGTTAACGACTGAAGACTTTCACAGGGGCTTCCTGAGGTGGACGAAGGATAATTGACCAAGGGATACCCTTGTCGATGGGACAACCACAAAGAAGAGCAACTGGAGATGAAGGAGAACGACAAGCATCCACTCAAAAGTAGGACAAGTGACTTAGAGAAGCAATGGACAAGTGAAAGGAACAAAGGTGCTATTCCAGGTAGGTCTAGCTTAAAGAATACAAGGTAGCGATGGCAGGCTTTATATACCTAAGGGAGACTACGCATGGACCAAGCTGTGTGGCAGCAGAAGGTCAGAGGAAACCTGATAAGGTAGGTGGAGTAAGGAAGATAATGGAAGTTATCGGAACAAAGGAAATGTGGCTGTCCATCAGAAGGAAGCAGGAACAAAGAAATAAGAGTTCATAATTATGATGACCATCGTGAGAAGGGCGGAAGTAAGTGGTGGTCATCATGTGAAAGAAAAGCATTAGCAAGAAGTGTAGGACAAATGCTAATGCGAAAGACAAAGAAAAAGTGAATCGTAACAATTTCCACACTAGCCCTATAGTACAGGAGCCTTCCCTAAACCCATCCTCTTACATATATATACCGTAGCACCCTCCTATACTTTCCTTAGTTCTATTCACTTGTATCTTGCCCAGTTCCCTATGTCCGAACTGCCTGAGATACCAAGTGGATGCTCTCCCACATTCCTTGCCAGGTTATGCCATCCTGTTATGAAAGGCACTCATTGTTGAACCCTTCTCCCTCTTCATTGGCCTATCTATTGGCTAGATGCCACCTTTGTTGTCATTGCCAGCAGGAACCTTCCTGCAAGGCAGATGGAGCAGCCTTGTTTGCTGTTCCACTCTGTTACAGTCTATCTTCTATATCCATACCCTTACACTGATGTACTAGCATTGTATCTATTCAATCATTCCTTGGCAACATCAGATGCTCCTAGTCAAGGGCATCTTCATTTGGGGTTGATTCTTTGCTGTTCTACTCCATTACAACTTCTCATCATACTCATGTTCTCCTCATTGCTTCCTTATCTAACCTGGCCCTAAACTATTTAGAACTCAGATGACCTACCCTAAACCATCTATACTTACATATATAAACTCTTCCTCTTTATTGTCTTTATCCTCAGTCCTATTCATTTGTTCTCCTCTTCTACTTAGAGGCCAGGAACTTCTCAAGTACTACTCTTTACTTCTCTTTCAATTCTATCTCTGCATTTGTTATAGTTCAGGACCTATATACTATGTTTTCACTTTTCTCCACTTTCATACTTAATGATTTCCTTTCACTTTCAAAGTCATGTGACCATGGGACATCTCATGTGACATGAGGACTAGCCCTTGACATCATCATGACATCATGCCTCATGTCCTTCATCTCTGTTATCTTGTTCACACAAGTACACTTCTTTCCCATACAGACTTCTCATCATACTCATGTTCACCTTGCATTCTCCTCATGTTTCTTATCTATGCTGGCCCTAAACTATTTAGGACTCAGATGACCTACCCTAAACCCATCACTAGTCACTATATAAACCCACCTCCTCTCATCGTCTACTTTTCCTTAGTCCCATTCACTTGAATCCCCTTCCTTCTTAGGGACCAGTTTCACTTCAAGTACTACTCTTGTATTCCTTTTCAAATCCATTACTCTGCTCTTGCTGGCTTTGTGCACATTATAGCATGCTTTTCATCAAAACACATTTTATGCTTTACCTGGGAACTATCAACTTCCTAGTCACTGATCTACACATCTTGGTTCATGTCTGGCTGGATACTCGTAGCCATACCATTCACACAGTCACAGAAGTCACCCTATGCCTAGATTAGGTGTAGTGCTTCTTGTTTAGTTTTCATCCAGTTTCAGCATTTGCCATCTTTGCCCCCATTACTGGGCACTCTTGTATAATCCATCTTGTCTCTGTCATCATTGAGTTATTTGGTCTCATCATCTTGGTCCACATTTGGATTGATATTTGCACTCATCAACTCATCATCACTACTAACCTTGTTTCTCCCCTAGAATAAAGGGTAACTCCTTATTTGTTTAGTTCAGTCCCATTTCAAAAACCATTAATTATACATTTGTGCAACTAGTAGAATGGTAGACAATGTAAGACTACTCCTTTGAATTAAAATAATCAGTCAATCTAGTATTCTTCATATTCTGCATTGCATCAGCATGTATCTCTTGCCCAAATAAACCCAACATCAACTCTAACTTACAGGCAAAGAGCTTATCCAAGTGCTTTGTGTATTTCCACAATAATAGTGTTGCTTGAAGTATCTCATTATGTGTAGACATTGATTCAACCACCTCAACTAAGTCTAACTTGCCATCACTTTTTGCTGATGCTTTCCATGCTGTTTTGCATCCATCACTGCTTGGTAAATGACCTCATCTATTGCATCAAAGATTTGATGCACCTCAACAGCTGGACTTAGGAGCTTGTTGATGTCCATTCAATTTAAGTGCTAAAGAACACTAGTTTTCTTGAGATTGTTCAAGGCAGACTCAATAGCATCTCCAGCTTGTTAAATGGGATCACTGAGGGTTTTTGACTGAGCAGCATGAACAAGTGATGAGATTGGGATGGATGAACAGATTTGTGTGAGTGCAGCAGCTGGGTTTGTGTTGGGCAGTAAGACCTGTTATAGTTCAGGACCCTATGCTACATTTTTCATTTGTCTTCACTTTTCATACTTAATTGTTTTCCTTTCATTTTTATAGTCATGTGATCTATAGGCCTAGACCATGACATCATTAATGATGTCATGCCTCATGATTATTTTCTTTCTGTCTTTCTCTTACAAGTACACTTCCTTTTTCTCATATATACTTCTTTCCTTCCTCATTGTTTCTTCATGTTTCTCTTCTCACACCAGCCCTAAGATATTTAGGACTCAGATAACCTACCCTAAACTCATCCTTATTTACTATATAAACCCTTCCCCTTTGTTATCTCTCCTCAATCCTATTCACTTGATCTACTCTCCACTTGGTGTAATGGGGCAAACAAGGCACTTAGCTAGGAGCATCCAAAGTATCACCAAGGAACAAGTGAATAGATATAGCACAAGTATATCAGCATAAAGGATATGGAATGAAGATGAACATAGTCATTGTTATAGTTCAGGACCTATACGCTACGTTTTTCACTTTTCTCTACTTTCTAACTTAACGTTTTCTTTCTCTTTTCGAAGTCACATGACCAGTGCACGTGACCGTGAGACATCTCACATGACCTGAGGTCTAGCCCATGATGTCATCACGACATCATACCTCACGCCTTTCATTTCCGTTCTCTTTTCCCATGAGGACGCTTCCTTCTTCCC
>JBBPLC010000663.1:0-13720 GCA_038089535.1 Hemileccinum rubropunctum
ACCTTTCAAAATTGTACAGGTTCTATTTCCCCTCACCTACCAATTAAAACTCCCCAACAAATAGAAAATCCACAATGTCTTTCACACTTTCCTTCTACCCCTCTTCAAAAAACACATGGACCTTCCTTTTCCAGACTTCTGCCTGATGTCATAGATAATGAAAAAGAATATGAAGTAGACTCTATTCTTCCACACAAAGGTTACCCTGGCAGCTATTGGTACCTAACCTCATGGAAAGTATATTCCTCTGCCAAAAACACCTGGGAACCAGAAGTTAATCTTTATCATGCTTCTTCTATCTTTTCCTCTTATAAACAACTCCATTCTCTCCATTGAAAGGCAAGCATTTGGAATGTTGTGATCTCTTTATGAGGCTCCTCCCCAAATCCCCTTCAACAACATATGTACCTCTTGGTCTCCCTTGAACTAAGCATCACATGTATTCTTGACCTACTTCACCTCACTCATGCCTAGGCACTCTTTCTTCATCAACACAAACTTCCCATCTCCCACCATGTTGAACACAAGTGTTTTTGCAAACATTCCAACTGTCCTTGGCACTACTCCTTCTACAAAGGACACTCCCTCTGGCTTCTTCACATTGTTGCCATGGCCATTCCCCTCATACTAATTCAATCCCAAGACCCTTCCTCTCAAATAATGTCTTCACTTCCTCCCATCCTTCCTAGTGCCATATACCACTATGAAACTGAAGTCAATGAGGAAGACATAACCATCATTATCTCCTTTCTTGATGATTCCTATCTTATACTCATCATAGACCCTCTTATTGAATCAGGTTCTACCATGGATTGTCTTATCAATGCCTACCTCATCAATGCCTACCTTGCTCTTCAAATCTCCCTTGCATAATCTCTTGCAACTCACCTAGATGGGATTAGTAGCTTCATCCCCATCATGGAACAACATGCCCTTCTACTTGCCCTCAAACAATCAGGAATTGACAAACTCATTATCATCACCTACTACTGCCACCAACAGATCCTTTTTCACTCTCTCCCAGGACCTGAATCACCTTACTCCTGCATGGCCAGATATTCCAGTCATCCTTGGGACCCCATCCATCCTAACCATCTATATTATGTCCAATCTTGCTATATCTGTCACTGCATTGAACACCTCCCTCTACTTCTCATTTGCCTTCTCCAATACTGATACCAGCCTCTCAACCTTCCTTCACCCCTGTACAAGTCAACTGGTGAGGTGAATATATTCATCCCCTATACTTCATCCAGCATGTCAAAGATCAATTAGACCACTCTCACTCTGCTCAATTCCCCACTGGTTCCTCAGTATGGTCCTTTAGATTTCTCTGATGCTAAACTAGCAGACAGTGAAGTTCATGATAATAATTCCTCTTTCCATAACTAACTCAATCAATGTAAAAAAATCTCTTCCCTTCATCTGTTCTTATGCCTTTCTCTATCTATCTTGTTACTGATACTTTTTGGTATTCTTTTTGCTATGCACCAAACTTCTGATAAAACTTTGAACCAGGAGGTTTAATTGTACTAAGGGGGTAATGTTATAGTTTTTCCCCTATTATCCTTTTGGTTCATATCATCTCTGCCTCTTTTGTCTTGCTCCACATGGATGATGTCTTCTCCATAGCCATCTCTCTCATGATAGCAAGTAATCCCTGTATTCCACTGATTTCCATAGTGTTCTATTCTCTCACACTAATGCAGACTGATAGAAAGCATGCCCAGAAAAATAGAGACAATGATAAAGGCAAAGGAAGAATATATAAAGTACTAACATTATTATGCTTGGCCTGGGTAAGGATGAGCATAGACCTAGGATGAAGATGAGGGAATTTGACCAAGGATCTTCTCTGCCAACAAGGATGAGTGGTATGGCTAACCACCAGGGCTTCCTTAGGAACTTCCTAAGATGGATGAGGATCAACAAAGGTGTATCCTTGTTGATGGGAATGAGCAGCAAAGAAGAGCTGCCAGAGACAAGGGTAGAACAATGAGTATCCACTTGAAAGTAGGACAAGGACTTATGTAAAGAGGCAAAGAACAAGAGAAAAGTAAAAGTGCTATTCCAGGTAGGTCTAGCTTGGGGAATACATGATGAAGATATCAGCCTTTATATACCCTGGGTATCTGCACATGGACCAAGCTGTGTTACAGTGATAAGTCAGAGGAGTCTAAATACATAGAGTAAGTGAAGTAGGAAGACAGCATGAGAGGAAAGCTATCAGAAGAGGCTGTTCAATGAGAGACAAAGTCATGTAAACATGATTATGATCATGGGAGAGAAAGAAGAAGACTGAGAGCATGAGTCAGGAGACTAGTGCGAACGTTTGGGAAAAATAACGAGAGGAAAAGATGAGTTGTAACAAAAATTACAGAATAAAAATATTGCTCAAATAAATGTCCCAATGACATGTTATTTTGAAATTGTTATATCTTAGTGCCATGGCAACTAAATCACATGAATAATGGCTCATTGTCTGGGTGGGAGTTAGAGCTATTAATGGCTCTGCAAGTGTCAGAGTTGATACATTTTAATTCTCTTGTGAATGTCAAGTCTTTCCAAAATGGCCCAATATTGGGACATTTATTTGAGCCACTGTAAGTTCTGCATAAAATTAATGCAATTATATAACTCTTTTTTTTTTTTACTAGCCCACCCATTCTGGTAAACTTATACAGTTTGACTGGCAATGCAATGCCTGTGTATTTGAATTGGTCTGCAATATCAAATACACTATCTCTGGGGAGGAGTATGCTCAACATGATCAACACATTTTGGGTATCTGCCCATTGGCCTGGAATTTTCTGACTGTCCATCTTTCCAAGGAGGTTGTTGATAAGGTACTCAGGTCAATAGCAGATGCAAACTGCCCAGTATGTCTATGCTTGATAATTATAGTGGTGAGTATAAATACTACTCTTGTAATATATCTATCACTAACATGACTATGATTCAACCTATTTTTAGATGATGGCTATGAATTACAGCTTCCTTCAGGAACTCTATCTTTCAAGATTGCTCAGCATGCTCCTGCTGAAACCTATTTAGTGCATAATTACTCTGTCAGTAAATCTGTCTTTTCATTTTTCATTAATACTTACTCCTATGCAATCCGATTCATAAAGATAACCTTTACGCCCTATATGCAATGAATTGGAGTACCCAGTATGCACAAGGTGATGCCCAGGAAACTGAAAAATCATTAGGTGGAAACTATGTGGTTGTTTCTCTTCATGTGGTTGTTCAAGGTGCTACTGATACCCTCATAGTCAGTTCTTCCACTTCTCTACCCTATATTAATGACAACATATTAACACTGCATATGCTAGGCAATACATCCAGGATACAAGCATGGAACAACCTGTTCTAGGCCAGGAACTCTTTGGCAAGGTATGGCAATTAATTTTTCCACACACATTAAGGTAGCATATGATACAGCAGTCAAGGCTGGAGGATTCCTTCTTCAGCCTGAGTGTGATGAAGGCAGCTTAATTTAACCACAGCATCTATCATTCAGACAGTTAGACTAGCAGCCTATGTACTACTAGTAGTATATACTTAGGAATGTTATGGTTGTGTTGGAGATATTCATTACATCCAGTATGTGGCAGCACAGCAGGCTCACTTAATCCTAGTATCCTAGTACTTATTTCGAATTGATACTGTAGTTGTACTTTAGGGACGACTCATTAGAGTCTTCTACAGGTATGTAACTAGCTCACATGGTATAGTGACTATTCACTAGAGTCTTCTGCAGGTTATAAGCCCCACCTGACGCTCAGTACTTCACTCACCCGAAAATGTCTGCAACGAGCTGCTCAAGTCGAGAGCAGGCGAAGTCGAAGTCAATGAGATTGTTGGGATGACAGGCAAGAAGGGCGAGGAGGTTGTCAAGGAAGCATGTCAACCCGAAACGGTCGAGGTTGAGCCTGGAAGCAAGATCATTGCCGAACGGAACGAATGCGTCGCGCGTGAAAGCGCAGACGCGGGAGGAGATGGCAAGGTCGGTGGAAGACCCCACGATGTAGGGACCGAGGGGGAGAGTGGTTGGTGCGAGTCGATCGAGGGGGAGAGAAGTGGTGCAAAAAAAGCGCACAGGCGATCGACAAGGGTTGTTGACGAAGTCAATCACCTCACCTCACCAGTCAACAACAACAACGTACCTGACAGATCACCGAGCCTACCCAAACCGCCTAAACCGCCTGACGAAGGTCCCGCAATGGAGGACAAATCCCTGAGAGTCGAGCTCGAGGGGGAGTGGAGCAGCCTTGCAAGCTGCCAGAGTCGAAACGGCAGTGTCACGGGGTAATGAGGATGCTAGGAATCGACCTAAGGGACCAATAAACGAGTCAGAACGGCCCGCGAACGGTTGGAGCGGAAGGGTGCAAAGTACTCACCTGAGGGAGCTCCAGACGAGCTGGACGAACCGGGAATGGACACGAATGGCCTAAATAGTCCCCAATGCGATAGGACGGGTGCGGCGATGCTGCGAATGCGCTACGTCGATATATCAACCTGGGAGATTATCTGGGCGAAAAGGACAAGTCAGCAAGAAACGCGGACGATGGGACATACCAGCATGTTGGAGACGAGCCCCCCAGTGCCCAGGAAGGTCCCATAGGCGATACGAACAGGTGCGACGACGCCGCGAATGCACCATGTCGAAGTAGTGACCTAGAGGGTCATATAGGCATTCTGGCCGAATTAACAAACGAAATCGTAACGGGACGCAACGAGGACGTACCAGAGGGTCCTCACAGTGTACCAGAGGGTGTCCAATGCGAAGGCGACGAGCCCGGTGACGACACGAAACCGAAACTTCGAAATACAGGTCCAAAAGATGTTCTAGGTGAAAAAGTCGAATCAGTGAACGGCGAGAGCGCCGGATCGTTCGCAAACAGTACGGACGACTTACTTAGCATCCAAGGATGTGCCCACAGCGATAGGAACGCGCGTGAAACGATCCGAGGGGGCAATCTCGAGGTAGATTTGACTTCTAGATATTTTATACCTCACCTTCCGACTCATTTTAGCAATCCAAATCATAGCAATCTGTCGTTACAGCTCCCTACTTATTGATACCCATGATACCTCATTTTTCAAGTCTGATAGTTTTCTTTGACTTGTCAACTAAAAACTACTACTAAATTTCTAATAAATCTCTTTTCCTGCATCGGACATGGGTGAATTCTATGGTTCGGACATCATATTTGTGTGCTCGGGTATAAGAGTATAAACGGCAATAATAATAATATCTGTACAAATCGAACTTCATAACCTTCCCGTCGGCCATTTGTCCGCACCAGGAAAATATACGGGTGACAGACAGAAAGCATAATAGGACTAATGTGCTACTTCGACTTCAATTACTCGCTCCCAAGGCAACTCTGCTTCTTTTGCCGCGGAGCCGTCAACTCGGACTACAGAGACATATCGCTTTTTTTTTGATGAGGCGGTGACATAAAGTATCGTGCCGACAGGCTCGCCGCCCTCCTTCCCCACTTCAGCCTTGGTGACCATGCAGTACGTTGCCTTCTTGGATGGGGCATGGGCAACCAAGAACTTCTCGTTGATAATCTCGTTGAGAAGCTTGGCACCTTTTGTCCGAGAGGTGAGGGAGACAGCGAGATGGGAGGACGGTACTGTGTCACCCGACAGCGATTGCAATGGATCGGGGATGATGGTTTGGCAGTGGCGACCCTCATAGCCTGTGCGCCAACCGGACTCAATCTTGAAGACTGCGCGATATAATTTCAGCCTTTCTTTGACCTCCGGGTGTAGAATAAAGTCAAATTCTAGATAGATGGTTAATCACACGCACTGACGCAAAGAGGAAATGTATACTGGTCAAGGGTGGCCGAGGCACAGCATCGTTGGCATTCAACGCCCATGCGTCAGTAGACGAATTTGGGGGATCCGAGATGTCCTGGGTAGCTGGGGGAGGCGTTTTCTGCCTTACGCATGGAATATCTCCGCTTCTGAATGCAGCTGTTACTGAAAGAAGCTGAGTGTGCGTCAGAGGCACTCCCGCTAAAGTAGTCTCACAGCCCCTGTATCAATAAGTACGCAAAGAGCACCGCAAGTGACTGGAACCTTACCTGACGACCACATCATTCTTCTTGAATATACCGATGGGGGCGTTGCCTGGAGCAACCTCACACTCATCTCGTGATACGCTTCTAAGCGTTCCCCGCCAACCCTTGTAACTGTTGTTGGCACCAATGATTAGAACTTCTTTCCCAACGTATCTTCGAGCCTCATCACGCTCCAACTTCACATGGTCGTACGCAACGTGTGTGATGGGCACGAAGAAACGGGGTACAAGGAAACGGTCCTAGTAAAAAGGTTAGTGAACCAAGCTAAAAGAGGGCTGATACATACGAATTCGCCCGAAGGACACACCTCCAGTATCTTCTGCTGGAGGTTGATCGTTCTGACTATCCCTTTCATCCCCATCCGGCTACCCCGAACTACCATAACGGGATCTCCAGGCTTGACGTTGCAACCCCGGTCAGCTGAATGAATGAGAGCATTCGATGGCGGGGAGAAGTTCGCGAACTTAAGGTGAACGATGACACGAGGATGCGAGGCAGCGGATGGCCATATTTGAACCATGTCCGAGGAAATCATCTCGACCGTCCCAGATAATCCGGTGTGAGTACCAGATACTACTTCGGCGATGTCGCCAATCTGGACACCGTCGTGAGTTTCTTCCGAACCTTTGTTCGTGGGCGCGGAAAAAGGTTGATCCGGCACATGTGATTCCAAAAGGTGTGGAGGGGCGCGAACCTGAGGAACATCTAAGTAATTAGGATGCGTCCAAAAACAGAACTTACAAGTGCATGCTCGCTGTCAAGGAACACTACCTCCCCAGTCACACTATCAACCTCGGTGGCCAACCCAAACTTCCCAATGTTGTTGTGGTGTACGTTGTGTAGGTCGCTGTTGGGGTCGGCGATGATTCGCACATGGTCACCGGTTCGGTAAACCCTCTGAAGGGACGAGAGAGGAAGAAGGAGCTGATCCCTCTCCATAACGGTTTCCACGACTGCAGAATTATTTTCGAAGTCGATCGAAAGCAGTGTTGCGCTCAGGTCGAAGTGGTTCGCATCATTCACTACCACTCGGTCGAGGGGTTTCCAGAATCCGTAATTGTAGCGTCGATAGGTGTCGTTCACAAACGATGGATTGATCTTCGACTCCATAAAAAGAGCAATTTGATGAGGAGAGGGAGTTGGGACCGATCGCACCTGTATCTCTGTTAGCTGCAATAATAAAAGCCCTCCCACATAACAATGTTTGTTAACCATATAGGCCGCGTGGCCATGCAATGGAGTGGACTGAACATATTTGTAATTTTGCGGGAAGAAGAGTCGACGGGCACGGATATCCTTCCCGATCATCTCGTCATCGTCGTGACGTGGAGGCGGTCTGAGTTCACGTGATGCTACAAGAACGTCGAAAAGTTGGCTTTGGGCATCGTAAGAGATCATGTACCCCAAATCTCCCTTGTAACGCCCGCGTTTCGTGATAGAACACCATGCGGGAAGCGCATGCACTTCTCCGAATATGTCCTTGGGAGATATATACTCCTCGGCGGGGACAAGCGTAAAACTTCTCACACAATTGGTGTGAGAGGCGGGAACGAGGTCGAGTAGGGTTTTCGGATGGGGAGCCCATACCGTAACGCGACCAGGGAGTCCTTCTGTGGTGTAGGCAGTCATGCGAGCTTTGTTCCACAATCCCGCGATATACTTCGCGGAGTCGACTTTGCGGGGACCGTTAGTTAACGTAACGAAGGGTCTGAACATAGGACTCACCGGGAACAATTTTGACCGACCACACAGACATCCGCTGAACTGCATTCGAAGGGGAAGATGGGCGGGATGGAGATCTGAGTGTCGGTGATGGGGACTTGGGCAGCGGGACAGCGTCCGAACTATAGTTCACGAGCCTGCGATGATGCTCCGCGAGCGAGATTTCCTTGAATATGGCTTCTCGCTTGTCTAAATCGCTCTCGAAGGCCAACTTCGATACTAGATCCTCCCAGTAACCGATGTTTGTATATGTCTTGCGCTGAGAATCCAGCTGGCCCATGAGCAATTCGAAGTTGAGCGTACCGCTCAGCCAAGCACCAACAACCTTCCATATACCGATGTCATCCAGAACTTCGACTTCTTCTACTTCTTCTTCCCACTCATCGTGTAGCTGTTCGCTGGCTGGCTCATAACGTTGAAATAGCGCATTCACGGCTTCCGTGTATCTTGAAGGAGCAGGAACTGGGTAGACACGGGAGCCACTGGGAAAGTGACTGGGTCGTTGGGTCGGCACATCATCACCATCGGAAGCGATGAAGGAGTCTTGAGACAGATTAACAACCAGTAGCAAATGTAATGGATAGGCAACGTACCAGTTTCATCTTCCTCTAGCGATTCATCCTCTCCTGCACTAACTTGAGCTTCTAAATCAAGGTAACGCACTTTCGCTATTGTCCTCCGCATTGGCTGTTTACCCTTCCGAGAGACCTGGTAACAGGATGTTCAGTCTGATAAACGAAGCTATGCGACCGACCGACCTTCCGTCGTTTGGGAGACGGTAAGTCTTCGGACCTTGAAGACTCTCGACGAGTCTTGTTGCGACGACATTCGGAGCCATTCGGTAGTCCTGGCCCGATGGGGTGAGTAAGTATTGAGTCATGCCTGACACGGAAACTCACCCGGCATTGCGTGCGGATTTGCAGTGAACGCGAGATTACGCTCGACCATGGCAGCTTCTACGGCGGCAATGGCTCCAAGTACGTCCTCTTCTTCCTCGTGATTGAAGAGGAGGGTGAATAAACCACTCCAGTCCGAGTACTGATAGTCACCGAGTACCGTAAGCTTCTCTTCGAGTGTGGTGAACGCGATTTCGCCTTTCGCCCATTCCATCACATGGCTCCAGGCTTCAAGTCGGCTCATCAAGGATGATATGTTGGAATCTACCCATGAGTATGCCATCCCGCGTCTGGGGAAACAAGGTACTCACCCGTGTTGATGCTTGTCGACATCTCACTGGATTAATTTTCGCTTAGCATATATTTCTTGTTACTCATTTCATCGTGCTCACGATTCTAATTTGTACTAGGATGCTGTACTAAGGGTTCAACGTTGAACGCGCTCACGTTCTACTTAGTTAGTTGGTGAGCGGAAAGAGTGTGCAAGACCACTCGCGATGCCTTAAGTAGTGATCACCACATTGGGATGTTTGCGCGTGTTTGTGGGGTCTAGCACAATGACACCGGCAAGAATGGCCACTGTGGACATGTTCGACAGTCGTTTATGGATGTGTGGATGACACCGGCAAGAATGGCCACTGTGGACATGTTCGACAGTCGTTTATGGATGTGTGGACATCTAAGCAATTGATGAGTGGAACATCGAGTTCGTAAGCGATAAAGATACTCACTCGGCTCGTACAAAGCAGCGGTGAAAGAGTCTACCCTGTCAACCGTGGTACAATAGGCAGTTAACCAGCCAAGGAGGCGAAGCGGAGTGGACTAACACTGAAAATAACTGCACCAGATAACTTCATTACAGAAAAAAAGAACGCAGAGCTACAGTAGTGTTATTATGTTTTTGCTTTTGTTTTTTTTCATAAGTAGCTAAGTAACGGAAACTAAGATACAAGTAGCCCAAGGTGAATTACAGTGTCGTGCGCGGCCGGAAACGAGCAAAGGGGTAGAAAGAATATACCGTGTGAATTCTCCGGACTTAAATAGTGACCATCAATTTGAGGGTCAGACACAAAGTCCGACTAGATTACGGTGGTCGGCGATTGTGATTAAGAGACATCGTTCGAAGGAAATACGCGGTGAAAAAAGTGTAGAGGTTGTTATCCTTGGATGTGCCCAACGCATAGGGCTGGCGAAGGTGATCGGGAGGAGTGTGCAACTGAAACGTACTGAGGTGCGCTCCGATCCAATGGTCCAGAAAATGGAGGAGCGGGATTAAGCCGACAATTGGGGTCGCATCATTCCAGGGATCGATGTCCGCCAAACGTATGTTGTTAATAATGACACAGTACAGTCGGCATTTTAATAACACATACCCATTATAACCCATACCCCATAGCATTTTCGGTTTCCCAACTTGCTTTGTATGGCTGTAATACCTCGCCCATAACACATACTCTCCAAAAAACACAAACTGCTAGCCCTTAGAGAGCGTACACGTGTAGTAGACGAATGGCTCGAAAGAGAGAAAGGGAAGAAGTTAGCGTGTGAACTTCCTGGTCTCAAATAATGATGGGCGATTCCATGCACGTGACGTCGGACACAACCATGACGTCACGTGCATGGAATCGCCCATCACTATTTGAGACCGAGCCATTCGTCTATTGTAGTGCCCAACTACAGTTTGTAGTTTGTGAATTTGTAACATACCCACACAGCGTGAGCTAACGTATCTTTGACAAATTCTTGATAAAGCTAAGAACATTATGAACATAGACATCGAACATTTGACGAACATCGGTACCTAGGAATGGCGCGACCCCGATTGTCGGCTTAGTCCCGCTGCTCCGTTTTCTGGACCATTGGATCGGAGCGCACCTCGGTACGTTTCAGTTGCACACTCATCGTTCTCTCCACCTCCTGCTTATAGCATGTTAATGAAGACGCAAACTGTCATTATAGTGGCTCTCCTAGATCGCCCCGACGACATATTTGCGGATGAGTCCCAATTTGGACTTCTCTCGGAGGGACCCTTCGAACAGCCAAATGCAGTCATTTCTGGCATCGAACGTGAAGGTCATCGAGGGTGGATCGATCACTCCGACGAGAACCACCTCTTATTCGCTGAGAACCCGCCGTTGATAGTAGTCCTATTCCCCGGTGGGTCCAGCTAGGGTGATCGTCGCTTAAGAACTCGAGCTAAGTCTTTGCTGCCGTCACCTGCGCCGCTGATATCGATATCATGTGCAGAATTCTTGTGTATAATAGGTTACCCCAGGCTCGCGCACACGTACAAATATTCTTTGCGTCCAACGCGCATGCTGTCATCCCCCGAAGGGTAGCTTCATCTGCGGTCGCATCCACGGCATCTTGAAGTGGAGATAATCTCACGGTATCACTCAAGCGTGGAGGTCTCAGACATTTAGCCAATTGTCCACAATGATATGTGGCAAAATAAATATTCTCATTGTTTGTCGCACTCATTCCGGCGTTGTTGTCGTTGCTATAAAAATGGCTAGATGCTTGAAGAGTGCGAAGTCCCTCAATCGTTCTCCCACTCTCACTCACACACCTTCCCCCACGCGAAGCGATGGAACCCAGATCCAGAACAACACTGCCGACGTCAGACACAGGCCCCAGGGAGCTGGTGCGCCGGAAATTTCCTCGGATGTCGATTCCAGAAGAAGCACGCAAGGTAAGTAACCCTTATCATAAAGGCCACAAAGTGGTGGACTCATCCACACCCTAGCGTGCACGTCAGATAGCGCGAGGAGAGTTGTGCTGGGAGGATGAAGACACTGAAGATGATGAAAATGCGGTTATAATTCCGGAGGAGGCTAAGGCGGTCCAGGAAAGTACCATGGCTGAGCCGGAGGAGGAGAAGAAGTCCCTAGGTGCGTGGCAGTCTGCCGCTTGTATTTCCAGAACTAACACTGGCTCCACTGTTCTCCAGGACGAGTCCAGCCGATCCGCAAGACGGCTGGGCGGTACGATCCTTATGGATCTATCCCGCGCAGAACGAGTCGCCCCCACCCCTTCATCCGTAGTGCTGCCCCAGCCAATCTTGTGCCTGCGGCCCCCGAAACCGACGACGACGACGACGACGACGACGAAACCCCCCAGGTAGATTCACACTGTAGAATGTGCGTCGATGAGTGCGGACCGTAGTGGGCTGGCGATATGCCTCTTATCCGACATGTATCCATAGCACGATAAATCAAAACATTCCTTACCTTTTCCATCTGCCCCAAGTGACCCATCAGAACTCGAGCGTGAAATCCACTTGGCACATCCATATCGTTCCCAAAGTTCCATCCAAACATGATACGATTCGTCAGACTCCGTGAGTAATCCGTCTGCAGCATGAACAATTGTACCTGGGATAATACTTAGTCGTAAAGCTTAATTCGCAGGTTTGGTGGCGAAATTATCCGCCCCCGGTAAATAATGGCTTGTGTGGAAACAACGCGGTTTGTTTTTCTTGTCTCACCGTTGTCTCGTAGCGAAATAGACATGTCTGTTTAGAATCCTGTGCCAGCGAATGTCACTCCTCACATCTTCGCTATCAACACCACCATCCCCGGCCCCTGTGGATTCTTCAATTATATAGTGTCACAGTATTCTATTCTCCCTTTTGTCTTTAGTCAGAGCCACTAGTGCTTCCGTCACCTCACTCACCTCACTCACCTCCCTCCTCGCACTACAATGCAATACAAGTCCAGTTCCTTGCCCACCTGAAACGACTGAAAGCAACAAACAACGAACGTCGACGTCGACGACTCGGACCACAACCAGGTCCCCCTGACAATGCTTATTGATGTGCAATCCAAAATTGCTCATTTCGAGGTAATTGACCTGCACTGTACTCACTGGCATACCTTGGTTAGAATCAAGAGAATTATCTATAGTCTAGGATCGAACATCAAAGCACGAACATCTTTTCGTGCCCAAATGTCAGGTTTTGCGTATGTTCCCTCGACGAACCGGCACCGTGACAAGAACGCACTGGCAGCTGATGGACTTGTGGGTAGCAGGCTTGGAACTCGCATTGGCGTGGCGTGCTGAAAAGAGTACGACTGTGTCTAACTTGAACTTGCTGCGACAAGCTCTTTGTCCAAAGGATCCAAAATAACTCTTTTCGTAAGTAATATCACAAAAGAAAACGATGCTTTGTTAGTACCTGCGTGCTGTATCGCGCAACAACTCTACAAAAGATACACAGTCAAGGCACTAATGCTGTAGGGGGTGGCGGTATAGTTGAAGGTCCGAGCAAATGTCATTACGAGAAGCACTGCATCCGGGGTCGTTGGCACGTTGCTCGCATTCACCGCCCCAGTGATCACAGTCAAATACCCATTAGGATTAATGTCAAAAGGTAACACAAACGTCACGGGGGCAGGAGCAGCGTCAGTGTTGATAACCTAGCAAGACGACGATGGTATAGATGAAGCAGGACAAGTTGGATTACTTGCCTTGATGAAGACAGAGTTAACATTTCGGTCAAGAGTGACAACCCAATACGAAGTTCCGTTGAAGGTGGGGAGTATACTGGGTAGGTGTTCACGGTGGGTACTGAAGAGCTGCAGATAGCCAACCAGCAAGGATGCACATGCACGTGTAAGCACGAATTGCGGGATGCAAGCCCACCTGCTGGACATAGTAGCTAGTGGATAGGTAAAAATTAGCAGTACTATGAGTCTGTGTTGTCGGACGCCAGTCTGATCTGCAACAAGGAGGTAGTAGTGAAGTGCGTACCTCATGTTCCCAGTCGTGTTCATTGCATCTTTACAACACTCACCAGGTCAATCGCCAATTACCTTGCGTCGGACATGGTATCAGTTTTGGTCTTAGACGTTGACGTCAGTGGGTGGGTGTCAAGGCGTTAGGGGAAATGAATTTGGCCGGCCTGCAGATGGGGTTGCTAGGTGAGCCCGGTTGTCACTGCCTTGCGCTCAACTTACTGTAAATCGGATTCTTGATGAGTTTAAGCATGTACTCCAAGGT